>JBBPRH010000078.1:0-68248 GCA_038092915.1 Boletus pseudopeckii
CGTTCAAGCTCGTTCAGAGGGTGGATTCTCTAAACCAACTTTTCAAGACCGGAACGTAGGTGTTCGGTCCTTGGTGTTCCTCCATCTCTCATTCATCCTCACAACGGGACCCTATTGTAGTGCCAGCCTTCCCGTGATTCTGAATCTGCTCGCTTTGTGGCTCACGTTCATTTTATTTTTCGCCATCATGTACATGGAGGTGTTTGGACTGACAAAGTGGTACTCGGGTGAGAACAGCTATCAGAATTACCAAACTATGGGATCGGCATTCCTTATGCTGATGTTCATGAGCACTGGGTGAGTGGGTGCGTCAGTGATCGAACGAGCATTGATCCCATATATGCGGTAGGGAGGGCTGGAATCAGTTCATGCATGACTAGTAGGTCGACTGTGTTCACGTAACTCGACCGATACTGACGTGTATGTCCAGCAGCATCGCATACCCGCGTTGCACACAGGTCCCTTATGGTGTTTATCAGACAGATTGCGGTAGCACTGCCTGGGCATTCTCGATGTTCATCGCCTGGAACTTGCTTAGCATGGTAAGGGCAATGCATGACTGCACCTCCCGCACTGCTGACCTCTTTTTTTTTTTGCCAGTACATCTTCGTCAACATGTTCACCGGTGTCATCGTGGAGAGCTTTTCGTACGTATTCCAGTCCAGCGGCGGTGTCTTGAGGTCGATCACGCGTCGAGAAATACGAGCGTTCAAAAAAGCCTGGGCCGAATTCTCGGACCCGAGCAGCGGTCTGCTGGAGCGCCCAAACCTCGTTCCGTTCCTCGCCGTACGTCCGTCCCCGAATCGTCTCGCCGATCGACCGCTCACCGTTGCCTACCCAGAAACTCAGCGGCGTCTTTGAAGTGCGGATCTACCCACCCCAGTATTCCACAACGTCCATCCTAGCCGCCTGCCAAGACAAGTCGAAAAAGGACGACAAGACAGGCGGGATTCACGTGCGCAAGTTGAACAGGCTGCTGAACAAGATCGATTTTAGGGAGATCCGGAAGCGACGGGCGGTGTATAACCGGATCTATCACGAGGCGAACGTGATGTATTATCGGCACGGGGGGATCTCGTTTACGGATATGCTTGTGCTGCTTGCGCATCACAAGCTGATTGAGGATCGGGAGGCGCTGGGGTGAGTCTGCCTGTCGTTATTATTCTGTTTGTCGGAGGTGATTGAGCGTGAGCTGACGGTGCGTGGCATGACCAGGTTGAAGGAGCTCGAGATGAGGGAGGAGATGCTCACGTTGGTTGCGGGTCTCGTGGGGCTGGACAAGATAGAGTCTCGTTTTCGAAAGATCTTCCTTCGCCGGAGGTTTCTCCGAGGACGCGACAAGGCGTCCATAGCTGCCCGAGGTATGTTTCATTTTCTTTCATTCTCTTTGTGTTCACGACGGTCCCAACTGACGATTATGGGGGCGTTTTGTCCAGGAATACCGACGATCTTGATCGACGCGACGCCGGGGACTCCACCACCACCATCACCACCATCACCATCATTGACGCCAGCTGGCTTCGGGGGACATCACCTCTACGGAGCGACCGCGAGTGGGAATGGCAGCACGAGGCTGTAGATGTAGGTCAGGGATATTGGTATGTCTGATCTAGACGAGGTACGGGTCGGGTCTCATTCGTTCCTTTCCTTTTTTTCCACAGGGCGGGGAACCGAGACGAAACGAGAGATGATCTTCTGGAGGCCAGAGAAATCGGCACACACGACACATACACCATGTCCCACCACGAAATAGTGATGTGATGCTACAAAACCACTCGAAAAGAGTTAACGTCCATGATTATATCGTATCTACCTCGCACATCGGACTAACCTTAGGCACTTAAGCTACCCTAGTACTGGATACAAACGAGCACCCCTCTCCCATGTATGGTATTGGATCGGAACGAAAAGAACACATGTGGAATGCATACAGACAACAGCGGAGAAAAGCAACATGAGTGGTCACGCGCATGCAACGCCGTGCAAAAAGGAAAGCAACAATCGAAAGAACAGAAAAGAAAAAAGGTCCTCAAAGAGGATGCGTCTCTCGTCTCTTAAGACTGATTTTGGAGCCGTTTGGGCCGCCACACTTTCTTCTCTGGTACCGTCTCGAACCCGTCCGCGTCCCTCCTGATTTCGGGTAGTGAGGCGTTGACTGCGGCGGGTGACTCGGTGCGCGTAGCAGCAGCAGCAGGCGGTGCCTGTTTTTCTCGCTCGGCCTTGTCTGCCATGCGTTGGCGCCATCCAGCGGTGGCTGTACCAATCTTGGATGGACCCGTCGCAGACACGGGCGATGGCGCCGGACTCTGCGAACGCGCGGTTGCAGGAACAGGAGCAGGAGCAGGAGCGGCAGCCCCACCGCTCGCCTGCGCTTGTGCACGCGCTCGCCACCCGTCGGCGCGCGGGGGCACCGCAGGCGTCGTCTTGGCTTGGGCACGTAACCGCGCCCGCTCCTCCGCATCTTGTTCGCGCTGGGTCTTTTTACGCGCTTCCTCAGCGACGGCGGCACGTTCGAGTTCGCGTTGTCGACGTTGTTCGGCGTGACGCTCTTCTTCTTGTCGTTTCTTTTCTGCCTCGGCTTCTTCTGCCGCGCGTCGTTCTGCGTTTCGCGCGTGAGTCACGCGGGTATCATAGGTAGACAACGTTGGAATCGAGCAAAAAAAAGACGCACCGGCCTCGGCTCTGAGGCGATCTTCCTCTTCCTTGCGCGCAGCAGCCTCCGCCTCCTCGCGCTCCTTTTCCTCTGCCTCCTTCTGCACCACATACGCCTTCCGTCGCTTTTCCTTTTCCTCCTCCATATTCTTCTCCGCACTCGCTCTCCGCCGTTGATACTCATCCGACCGCGCGGCGTTCAGCGTCTCCCGATGCCCCCTAAACTCGTCCAGCATCCGACCCAATCGTTTCTTGGCCGCGAGCGCTTGCTTATGTGTCGTGAGACTGTTTTCGATCCGAGCTTTTTGGAGGTCTTCGAATATTTCGCGGTCGGCGGCTTGTTGTTCAGCGTAGTCTTGGGCGAGGAGAGGACGTTCTTCTTTGCGGTAGGCGCGCTCGATGTGGTCGATCCGTTTGGCTGCGATACGGAGACGCTCGTTGAGGTCTTTTTTCTCCTTTTCTAATTGCTCGACTTGGAGACGCATTAATTGGTCCTTACTCAAGTCTTCCATATCCTGGCCAAAACGAGTCGACAATGGTCAGCGGACACGCGGGATAAGATAGCACCGCTCGGACGCACCGCGAGCGACACCTGGAGCTTGCCGCGCTTCATCAAATCCTGCGCGAGCTTCTTGGCCTCCTCCGTCCTGATCGTCTCAATCTCCCGCCTTGCACGCTCGATCTCCTTCTTCTTGGCATCCTCCTTCTCCTTTTGCTCCTCGATGAGCTTCTTGTGGCGGGTGAGCTCCGCGCGGCGGGATGCCTCCTCTTTCTCCTTGCGCACACTCAGCTCGGAGAGGAGTTCTCTTCGGCGCGCAACGAGCGCTTTGCGGAGGGAGAGGGCACGGCGTTCGGCGTTGGCAGCTGCGACGAGTTCGGCGAACTGGGAAGCTTGGCGTGCGGCATGTTCCTCGGGGGAGAGCATGGGCGGAGGATCGATCACGCGCACGGCATTATATAGCGCCGTCGCGAGGGTGCTCAAACGGGTGCGGACGAGCTCGGTCGACGAGGGCTGGATGGAGGTGTCGCGCGTGCTTGGCCCTGCGACGTTAAACTCATCGGGGGCAAAGGGCTCGTCGATAAAGGAGATGGTCTCGATGGCATGGTCGACGCGGATGCGAAGCTCGCCGCGGCGTGCGCAGCCCATGACGTAGGCCTCGACTTGTTCGGGGCCAAAGTCGTCGAGGGGCTTGACGAGCTCGAGGAGGGCACTCACTTTGTGTGTGCTGTAGACCTGGGAGAGTTGGGAGAGGAGACGGGAGAGGAGGGCACGGGAAAGGAGGGGGCGGTAGCCTGCGTAGGGAGTGTCGCTGGCGCAGAGGGTGGAGAGGACGGGTGCGGTGGAAGCGCAGAGAGTGAGGGGGTCGAAAGAGTCTTCGAGGAGGTTGTAGAGGGTCTTGATCAGAGTTGGGGAGAGGCGAAGGACGTCTCTCGAGAGCTTGGACATGATGAATACAGGGCCACACTAGAGGGAATGACACTTACAGCATCCTTGAGGAGACCAGCCCGGGTGGGTGTCTTGTGGAGCCCAAGTAGGGCAGCGAGTCTCGTGCTCTTGGACCGGGGGTCGTCTTCGTCACCGTGCTGGCCGACGGGAACGGCCAGAGCGCTCACGAGCACCTGTCCTGCGAGACGGCTCATTTCCTCGTCGGATCTGCCACCTATGCTGGTGACGATGGCATAATAGCGACCCCATGCTGCGGCATGGTACAAAGAATTGCCGCTCGTGAGGAATATCTTTGCAAGTTTTTCATAGTAATTTGCCATCATGGCGGGGCGGGGTGCTTTCTTTGCCATTGTGAGGAGGTTGTGGACGTCTTCGACGGAACGGAAAGCCTCTTGCCAGAGCTCAAGCTCGACAGAGGTATTGAGCTGTGCAAAGCGCGTATCGAGGTGATGTTGGAGTATCTCGGGGTCGGATAAATTTATGGCGTGGACCTGGTGTGCATACTTTGCGACGTTGGAGAGATGGAGACGGAGGGTCTCGCACAAACGACGGAATTCGACCTTGCGCTGGTGCTTGAGACAGAAGCGGAACGCCTGCTGCGCGACTTGCTAACGGACGGAATTGGAAGGCGCAGGGGATGAGGGTTGGAGGCTGCTCACCTGGTATATTGCCTCTAAGCGGGCGTTGTTCTTGAGTGTCTCGAGAGAGGTGCGATAGCTCTCCCAGAGAAACTTGAGCCAGGGGGTGACGAGTGCTCTATCAGTGCGATCCTTGCTCTGATCGCCGCTGACCGCGCCGAGGAGGATGCTCTCTGGAGTCTCGCAGGCCTCAAGATCGTCGACATCGACTGCCACGGCCTTGTCGGCCTTTTCCTGTGCTTGCTGTACCTTGGCGTCTGCAAGGGCGAGGAACTTTTGGATGACGAGCTCGATGGAAGCGATGTTTGTGTTTTGGGCGATGTTCTTGTACTGCATGAGGCCCTCCTTGGCCGTTCTGCCTTTTCGCATGTCGACGCAAAGCTCGACGAAGCGGAGGAGGATGGGCTCGAGTGCGGGGAGGGGGGTGGACCTGAAGCGCTTTGAGGCGAACATTTCAGTGAGGGACTGGAGGGCGGCATGTGTCTGGCCGACGGAGACGAGACCCTCTGCCTGCTTCAAGACGGCCTCCGGTTTCGTGAACGGCGCCATGACGGATCGAATTAAAAAAAAAGTTGACATCGAATACAAAGTTTACACCCTCAACAATCGTGGGAATACATTCCCTTTCTGAGACTACACCCACCGCTGCACCACCACGCTATTCGCCAGTCCCGCACCCGCAATCGTCTCCCCGTCCTTGTCCAGCGTCCGGTTCGGGAAAGTCGTCCCAATTGTGTATCCCCGCACCGCGTTATCTGGTCGCGACCTGTCCGTACTAATCAGTACTCGTTCCCCCCACAACCAATCCACATACGCATTGATAAAGCTGCGGATGTCCCCGACCGTATGTGTCAGATTCATTCGGCACGGTATCCTGCAGCAGTCGTTCAGCCGCACTCTCTACATCGCGCCAGACACCTACCTCGTCCCGTCTGCCAACCGGATCTGTACCGTCGTCGTTGGCTGCGTCTGATCGACCTCGAACACCGTCATCACACTCGCTCTCTCCCCCTGATTCGGTGTGCTCGATCCACTTGGGAATGACCCCGGCATGCTCGCCGCAACCGGCACAGGCGACCCAAGTCGGTTCCCAGATCCACCAAATGACCGTCTCTCGGCCACATAGTCCTCGTTCGTCCGCTTCGACACGATCACTTCCACCGGCTGTCCCGGTCTCACATTCAACACCGACACTGGCGCACGACTACAAAACCGCGTGAGTGCATGCGTGTGCAACGAGCGTGCAACGTACCCCGTGTTGATCTCTGCCAGCAACCGCTCATTCTCGGGATCTGCGTAGCTGTAATACCCGCCCCCCTCAATACTAAACCCGTTCCGCCAAAAGGTAATGTTCCGCTGAGCAGCCTCTTCTTCCTCATTGTCTGAAAGGTGTGCATTTGGGTGAGCTGCACAAGTGTGAGACGCTATCATCACCTTGCTGTGCCTCCGGATCCGAGACGAACGTGCTCTCGACCTCGTCGCTCCCCAATGTATGTCCGCCTCCCCTGAAAGCAGTCGATGGCTCTTGGACTGCAAGCGGTTGAGACGCACGCGCAGCAGACGTCCTGTAAGCTACATCAGCCCTCGCTGTCACGTACTACCACCGCATACAACCCACTCGGCAGCACGCCGCAGTATGTCTTGAACCATCCTTCCACCGGGCACATTTTCGCGCGCATTTGGATTCTGTACAGAGATACCACTGATCCAAGGGTCTCAACGTCGGCGAAAAGTTATGTCGGCACGTATACGCGTACCTCCGCTCTCCACCTGCGAACCAGCTTTCGCCTTCGCGCGGCGGACCTTCGTCGTCGTCGTCGTCATCATCATCGTGAGCGATCGGTGGACGGGGTGGACCCGCATTCGAAGGGGCGAGAGAAGACAGTGTCGCAAAACGTCCTGGGCTGTACGTACGTATCAGTATGGCTGCAATTAATGACGAGCTCGAAGCACGTACCCGCTTGGGCGGGAGTCAGCACTGTCATTCCACTCGCCGATGCGACCGATGCGCGGTGCAGAGGGTCTTCCCCATGTCGACGGCGGTGGATCTGAGGCTGGCCCACCGCCGAGCGTGTTTCCGCGACCATTGCCTGACATGTTCTCGATGTGAGAGAGTGATTAAGTCTACCCAAGCTGGTTATCCTCTTTCGGTTGTGTCCGAGGTGAGTACAGCCACCGTCAATAAGACTCATGCCGTCTACTGCTATGGTGGCAGTAGCTGGTGGAACCATTCGCATCTTTCTCGATTCATCCTCGAGTTCCAACAGAGTCGAATGCGCTGCCTTGAACAACTTTCTAATAACGAGCGCCAGCTCACAAGCCCCTTCTCAGGGATAGTATGTATACCACTTTGACGCTGCAGCTTTCCAGGTGCAGCGCCGTCGGTTCCTTGGCACATAGACGCAAGTACTAGACCTACCAAAGTGAGCGTCTTCTCTGGTGCAGTCTCTCCTCCTGACAACGAAGACCCGCTGGAAAACGGTGCTTCCCCATCCCCGTACAAACTGCCAAGATGACGTACTCGCACGCATTTCCGTTCATCCCGCCTCGTCCATCGAGTCTCCCCGGGCTAGACTCACACGGCCCGTCCGCGCTTTCTTACTTGGCTGATATGCTGTCGCGTAGGTTACCCCGCGCAAGGGGGAGACGACACTTCAGGACCCTCGGAGTACCCACTCACGACGCGGGTGAGAGGATGGCCATATCCGCCTAGAGGGGGGGATACCCTCCAACTTCCCCCCGTCCAACACGCACTCGAAAAAAGAAAGGAACCCAAAACGCCGCTGTCGATGTGTTGGTTCCGGTACCGGATCGTACCACCCACCCTTGCTGAGCGTATAAAATGGCGTCCGTTTGCCATGTCCCATCACCCCCCAAGATCACAGCGTCTTCTCTCTTCATAACAACCCACAGACACCATCGTCATGTTCATCCGTGCATCTACCCTCGTCCTTGCCATCGCTGCATGCGCTATCGCCGCTCCCGACGGTACCAGCAGCGTCACCTCCAGCCAGTGCGACGTCGGTCAAATGCAGTGCTGCAACAACGTCGAAAGCGTGCGTCATCCCATTTTCCCCGCGCCCGCGCCTGACATTTAAATTTCAACACTTACTTCCACAGCCGAGCAGCGCCGCCGAGACACTCGGCCTCCTTGGCATCGTCGACACCATCGAGGGCCTCGTTGCCTGGAACTGTAGCCCCATCACCGCTCTTGGACTCGGCGGCTCGACATGCGAGCAGCAGCCTGTCTGCTGCACCGATAACACGATGGTCCGTTTTTTATTCATGATGTCTCAACTTGGTAGTAGGACAGACCCATCTGACGATGACGGCGTGTTTGTATTTTATATTATCTAGAGCGGCCTCATCAACATGGGCTGCAGTCCTGTCAACGTGAACGTCTGAAAGCAGAGGGCGAAATTTCTCAGACTCGAACTTCTTGTGGCTGCCTACTATGGACAGCGAAAAGAAAAGCAAAGAAAATCATACATACATACGTATAGCCGATGGACATTGATACACTCTTTTCGGTGTTGGTTGCTGATGTAGAAGCCGCCCGTAGTCAACTTTTGAATCATCTACAACCGTTTATAGCGTGATCACGAGGGATGAGACCAGCGCTGACCAGATTTCGGGGGGTAGGGTGCAGTAGCACATCCTCGGGCCCATATTCAGTCATCCCGTGGAACAAGAAACGCTCCTCATTAATACGTATACGATATCTTTTAAGCAGAGCTCTATAGCAATAACAGCGATAAACGCGAGCATCGGTAACATAGATGACAATGATAGGCAGAAACATCCATGCACGAAGGGTTCGGCGAGTGGGTGCGCAGACGAGGTCCGTCTGCCACCCGACGCGTGTAGTACACACGCCATGCCAACCCAAACAGTGTCCACAAAAGCCCTGCACCGCACTAGACGAAGGCGACGCAATCGACGCACAACTTTCCATCACTACACCCACATATTCCAGCGATTAGTAATCGACGTACAAAGAAACAAGAAATGGAGGGGGGGGAACAAAAAGCGCGCAGCACACTCACTTGGTCACGCTCTCGATACAACACGCACGACACACGACGCGTCCACATCCGGGGATGACGATCGATTCGGTACCGTCTCGGACACTGCCCGACACGACATCGTGATGGCTGCCGTCGAGCTCGCCATCGCCATCGATATCTTCTTTATCGATCGGTGCCTTTTTGCGCTTGATAGAAGACGGGAGGGGTGCGAGGGACGGATCGCAGTTCATCGCGGCGTAGCTGAGAGCGAGCGCAGCGCGCTTGGGAGAAACGGGCGTCGTAGCGGCCTGCGTCGTCGACGGGGACGGCGAGCGCGTGAGGGCGGGGGTGGGTGGCAAGGACGAGGGGCAGGTGTACGATGTACATGTACGAGCGCAGATCGCGCACGTCGGGGCGGCGCATCTGTGCGAACGGTGGTCAGCACGCCATGCCGGGCATTTGACAGACTGTGTAGCGGGTCGGACGTCGTGTTGTATGTATGTACATCGTCTCGTCGATCCCCTACGGTGGGGGGCACCCGACGACTCCGCCGGCAGCGCGAGCGCAGAACAAGGGACGGGACGGGGGGAAGAACACAACGCACCTTGAACATACTGAGGGAGCTGCCACACCGGGCCGGATCGCCGTTGAGAGCGCGCGGTGGCATGTCGAGCACGAAAACTTTGCACACAGGGATAAGGACGGGGCGTTCGGCGTTGGACTGACATTGGAGTTGTCCGCCAACGCTCGACCGGACTGGCATCCTGGTTCGGTGGCGTGATTGAGTCTTCTCCGTTTCCAGGCAGGCTTTCGAGCAGACGGTGGGGATGCGTACACGAGCGGGGTTGACGTGGGCATATCGAAGTGGTATGCCACTGGTATTGGGTGTGATGAGGGTATAGGGCTACGTGGAATGCTTTGTAACGAAGTTATGCGGGACACTGAACACTACGTTCGGTATAGAAACTTCAAAGGGCAAAAAGAGACATCAATGTGTCGCATGTACGACAACCAACACCATTGATTTTTTATTCACGTGACTGCGACACGAGGACCGTAGCGTCCAACATGAGTAAGCGAGTTTCACTCGACTTGGAACTGGCAAGAGACGATTCGACTGTCACAAAGGGGTCGACATAGCGAGAACAAGTGCGTCGAGAGGACAGTCGGAGACATTTTACTCGTAATCATAAAACAGAGTACAGAACGAACGGAAAAGTTTTCCGAAAGAAGCCGTCCCACAATCTTTCCAACTGAGTTATCCTCCGAACGCCACGAAAGAAAAAAAGACCGTCAAAAGCGTACTCCAATTCGTCCTGGGAGATCCCCGTCCATATAAACTAGAGCGATAGATGATACACGACTTTGGTCAGGATGACCAGGACGTGTAATGATATCCAGCCGTTAATTGTTGTTCATTTTGGGAGTCGGCAACGTTCCTTTAGCAGGTCGAGGCTCGGGGCGGCTGGAGCATTAATGAAGTTGCCACAAGTTTACTTGACTGACGTGCTCTCGCAGCTTTGCGAACTTGAGGATAACCGCGGGATATTATCCTGACCCCTGCGAGAATACCTCTTGCAAGACGCAACGGAGAAGCTCCATTGCATAGAAACTGGTGACCTATCTGCTTCTCTCGAGGAAGCCCTGAGATCTGATGTGCCATGGCGTGGCGCCACGGATTCCGGTAAGAATCCATGGCAATAGCTGGAATGCTACCGAAGGATTCTGATCTGGAACGCTGGAACGTGAGTCACACAAATGTGCTCCTCAAGGATGATAATGTATCAAGGCACAGAGGTGCCTCATATATATGGCGGCGTCTTGCATACTCACTTCCTGATTTCATGCGGATCATCGGCAGGACACAAACGGCGACTGAAACACGGTATCAGCCAACATGTTTTCTATGGCTCAAGTTTGGATCAAGAAGAAGACGGAGGAAGTAGAGTGGACTTGGCGACACACGGATGATGATCATCTTAAAATATTGGGGCATAGTATGCCCAGATACGATATCCACTTGGGAACAGGGGTTCCTTCCGCAATGCGACGAGATGGGAGGTCCGAACCCCGAGCCCCGCAGCGGTGTTCAGAGAGAAGCCCTGCTTACTTCTTCTATTGGTATCCTGTATGGAATCGAAAGTGGGATGGTGTAATGCGTACCTGCAATCAAGCCCGGTGGGCAAGCGTGTGTTCAAGACTGCCCAGCGATGGCTTACTGATACTCCCGCATCCTTCTGGCACTTGACTGCATGTGAGCACGACGGAAGGAGCTCGGTGGAAATATCGATGGGGGTGATCCTCCGGGCTAATCGGTATTCTCACGTCATGGGCAGCGCGGACTTTCCAATGGGCCACACCGTGCGTTCTGGAAGCGTGAACGAAGATGAGTATTTATGCCGAGGTATAGGGCATTGTTGCTTGGGCAAAATCAAGAAACCAGGGAACGACAAAACATTACTTTTTCGACTTTCAATACCACAACACAAACCATACGCCTTACTGATCATCCAGGAAAGAGTATCTCACGTGTGGTTCAAGAGGAAAGGGCAACTTACAAGAGACATACGTGACCGCCGAACACGGAGTAGCGCCGGTGGGCACCTTACTGTCGACAAATTTGTCGTTGGCGCCAAAAGGTGGCACCGAAAAAGTACGGAGGCACATTGCCAAGCGAACCGGCCGAACAGGATGGTTATTTTCCGGCGGCGAGCAGTGTGAAAGACGCAAGGAATTGAGCGCGTATAGTGACCAGAGTAGCAGGAACTAGACACCAACTACAGAATGCGGTGGTTCTTTTTGGACATCAGCGAGCCGCCGCATGCCACGTTCGACGTGCATGTTTTAATAGATGAACCGCCGAGGCCGGTGTCATGCCTTCCATGCGCTTAGCCGCACCCTGCATAATGTTTGTCCAGTTATCAGTGGGGACGTCAAGAAGAGGGGTCGTACTAACCAATGTCGTGGGTCTAAAGCGTTGTAGCCTCTCTCTCACTTCTTCACTCAGCCCTCTAACCTGTGTATAATCCATATCGGGATCAAGGAGAAGGGACTCATCCGCACGGAATGCCTCTACGTCTGCGAATTGTCGGGCGAGATGGGGTGCATACGTTGCTGATGTTTCAGTTAGCGATCAGCGCGCATACATGGTGCTCTAGCTCACCATCGGTGATGATTCGGGATATAATGTGTGGCTCAAACTCCGGGAAGGATTGGATAGCACCACTATGTACAAGATCATCAAGCGTTACGGAAGGTCTGCTCAACATGTCGAAGGCACTATCAAGTGTGGTTAGAAAAGTGCCGGACAGTGTTGGTAGCTACCTACCTCCTCATGACACCATCTCTCGTTACTGTAACGCCGTACCTCTCCCAATGCTGTTATTCTCATTAAGAAATCATATGGGACAAACGATTGTTCACAGACCTGAGGACTCAAGACTGTTGACTTGAGAATATCTGTCCCGTGTTCTACTGCATCGCGATCACTTTGATATTTTGCCCAGCGTTCCGGTGATATCAAACTCGCGGCATGCCCTGCGAAAGATGAATCAACTGACACCAACCATTTGCGGAAAGCTCGCACCTATCTCTGTCAGTCTCGTATCCGCGTTGTCACTTCGAAGTGTCATGCGGTACTCGGACCGTGACGTGAACATTCGGTCTATAATTCAGCATCAGTAGTGTGAGCTGACGAAGCTAGCACAGTTGCGTACATGGTTCCTCTGCCCCTTTGGTCACAAGATCATCAACCATTACCCCCATATATCCATCCGCACGGGAGATTGAAAGCGGCGGTTGATTCCGCGCGGCGAGACCCGCATTAATGCCAGCGAGGCAACCTTGGGCTGCAGCTTCCTCATACCCAGTAGTCCCATTGATCTGCCCGGCGAGGAAGAGCCCCTAGCAAAAGGTTAAGAGATGCATAAACCGTGTGAATGGTGACCTACTTTGATCCTTTTGGTCTCGAGCGATGCTGTGGACTATATTTAGAGCATGATATAAAAAAAAGAAAAGATTGTGACTCACGCTGAAGCTCCCGAGGATCAATGTGGTCATATTCAACACCGTATGCAGGTCGGACCATGCGGACGTTTTCTAGTCCCGGAATTGTACGCATCATAGGCTCTTGTAGCTCTTCGGGCATGGAACACGATAACCCATTAGGGTATATCAGGTCTGCAGCAGACTTAGCGCGAGATCCTCCACCAGTAAATCGATGCTAACCGGAATCGTAACCCTCGGGTTCCAACCACACCTTATGATTACCCTTGTGTCCAAATCGAGTGACCTTGGCCTCGAGGGAGGGACAATAACGCGGACCTGATAAAGTGTAGTAACGACAAAGATATTCATTGAGTGGATATATACCTTTCTTAGTCTCTTTGATGTGAACGCTTAAGTGCATGCTCTCCTTGATCAGCTTGTGAGTTTCGGGAGTGGTATGAGTCGTATAGCACGTAATCTGGTTATGCTAGCCACAGGGATGGATATTAAACCCCAAATCACGGGGCAATTAAGAGAGATCATACCTCATTATCTACTTTATGGTTTAAAAATGAGAATGGATGTGGTGGATTGTCGCCCTCTTGTTTTCCTAGCTGACTGAAATCTATGGTGTTTTTGTCTAGTCGTGCAGGAGTACCAGTCTGCAAACGCCCAAGCTGGAAGCCGGCCGCGCGTAACGAAGCGGACAGGCCGATTGCCGGTACTTCGTTGATTCGACCAGCTGGAAAACGTTTCATACCTGGGATGCCATTGGTACATGAATTGCATTGCAGATCAGAGTACGCACCGATATGTATCTCGCCTGACAGGAATGTCCCGGTGCAGATGACGACCTGAGAGCATGGGATTACGTCTCCAGTTTCTATGATATCGAAATCACGATGAGTATGCGCTCCAATAGGCGTACTAGTTTTTAACCTAGTCGAACACTTGCCACTCTACCCCAGACTGAGCGACTGGTACTGGACGAAGTCATCTGATGGTCGAAGACAAGATCAGACACGCCAGCAGCACGGACATCCAGGCTGGGATAATTTAATATGATATCCTGCATGTACTGCTTGTATAATTTGCGGTCAACTTGCGCTCGCGGACCCTAGAGGTGTGCACACGAGTTGTTAGTGTCAAATGTTCAACCATCTTTCACGTACCCAGACCGCTGAGCCCTTGGACCTATTCAACATGTGGAATTGTATTCCCGCCTTGTCTTATGAAGATGAACAGTCAAGACTGATGCATCGGCCTCAAGCTACTGCTCACCCGTGACCTTCCCCATGACACCATCCAACGCGTCCACCTCTCTGACTAATGTCCCTTTTCCAACACCACCGATGGATGGGTTGCACGAGAGCGCTCCAACAGTGTCCAGGTTTTGTGTGATCAGTAATGTCCGGGCTCCAGCTCGCGCCGCTCCAGTAGCCGCCTCACAACCTGCATGACCGCCTCCAATGACACAGACTAATGCTGCATTAGGTGGCTGGTAAAGGGTATAGATGGAGGCATACCATCATAATGTTCTCGTGTTGACGACGCAGAGCTGAAGCTCCTCGCCTTCTTCGGTAGGTTGCTCTTGGCCACGGATGAGTGTTTTTGAGGAACTGAAGTCGAGTGGAGCAAAGGTCGAGGATGAGATAAATGAGCAAGAACAAGGGAACTGAATGGGGAAGATGAGGTGCTTCGGGGATTTGCAACGCGCGTCCGTCGAGCGGCTGCTAGTAGACCAGAACCTCTGCCAGTGGTGTGCATTTTCTGGATTCTGAATCTACAAGACGGCGGCAAATTGTAACGACCTGAGAACGCTCGAAAAAGAGGTCTACACACTGGCAAAAGTCTTGGCGAATGACTTGTGTCAAAGTGCTGGTGAGGCTTGGGGAGAAAAATTCCCACAGCTGATAACAAGCCCCGACAACATATCTCATTTTGGAAAGTCTCCATACCTCTGCAGTGGCGTCGTCTCCAGCCTTAGGCTCTAACCTCACTAACTAGGGTACTTAGGACAGTGATGACCCACTGCCTAGGCATCACCCCCTCGGCTCCGATGCCTACGTATGAGTCGGTATGACTCACGCTACCGTGATTGTAGCGAGGCAACGATTTTTACCCAGGAGTGACCGCAACTTCCCACTAGCAACCACCCGGTAGTCTCCTCTAGGTCAACATTGGACGGTTCATCGTGTTGCGAACCATCATTTTTACATTTCAACGACGTGGTGAGTGGGGAACTGCATTTTGGATCCTAGTGATGATTCCATCTCATTATTGGACCTGTTCCAGTATCACATCACCCAATCAACTGCCCTTGGGAGACTATCGCATGTATTTCGCAAATCCAAACATGTTCCCGAAACAGAATGCTTCATCACCATATTCAGCGGAGATGTTTTCAGTCCATCGCTGGAGAGCGTTCTGATGAAAGGAGAACATATGGTGCCAGTTCTAAACCACCTTCTGGTCGATGTTGCATGCTATGGAAATCATGATTGGTTCTTACAACCTCTCCATTGCATGCCCAATGCTCACATTTCTGAAAAGACTTTGATTTCGGGGAGGACGTCTTAGTCAACCTCTCTCAACACTGCACTTCTCTCTGGCTGCTGGCGAACGCCGTGCACGCTGATGGACGTCTGATGGCTACAGCCAAAGAGTACCTCATACTCGAGAGGAAAGGGTACATAATTGGCTTCTTTGGCCTCGCAGGAACATTCGTTGAACACCGACAGAACACACTTTTTTGGGTGGTTTGCTCATGTATTATTTCAGCGACTAGCCGTCAAATTGTCAGTACCTTCTCCGTTTCACACACGGCGTTGACATTGTCATCGCGATTACTTACATGCGTGACGAGGAAGGCGTTCACATTGCCAAATCTTGTGACAAAGATGTCGATTTGATTCTCGGAGGCCATGACCACGATTTGGCTGTGCACGGTGCCGACTTTGATGTGATGGACGATACCTTTAGGACATATCAAACTCATCAAATCTGCTGATTTCAAAAGTTATACATCAAGATGTGGCTTGCCCGGAAGAATGGAAAGGCATCAATACGGTGTGTCAGAGGTGGCCTAACCGCTTTCAGCTAGCACATGCTCTCCTAACACTTTTCAACAGTCAACGAAATGTGCAACATCCCATTGGCAGATGACCTTCCCGATGATAGCGGTGTCCTTGCCGAGCCTCAGACACGCATTGCGGATACGGTCGATAAGCCACTCTTTCATAAAGGCGTGCCCCTGAACGGACGCACATCAATTGTTCGGACAGCGGAGACCAACGTTGGAAACATGTTGGCAGACGCAGTCCGGGCATACCACAACACCGACATGGCATTCATCAACTTTAGCAGCCTGCGACGTGACAGGATCATCGACGCCGGCGTAATCACCGTCAAAGACATGATCGGTGCGTGTCGTCATCTCCCCCATAGCACCTACATCACAAACCAACCCGGCGCTGGGGCACAGACACTGACGGCGTCACTATACATACATTAGACCTAACATTCGACAACCCGCTGGTGGTAAACCGCCTTCAGGGACGAACGCATCGCCGAGGCGCCTCGAGAATGCCGCCTGTGACATTATCGACGGGCGGTTTTTCCAAGTCTCGGGCATTACATTCAACATTGACCCACAGGGGCTGGTCGGCTCCCGTGTACGTGGTGTGTACCTTGCTCCCGGTCACACATCCGGAGCGCCGGTGGCGTCAGCTCCCAAGCGTGCGTTGAGTGAGGCGGGAGAATAAACAGTGGTCATGATCGCGTTTATAGCGGAAGGTTTTGACGGTTACACGCTCTTCAAGGGCATACCAATTCGACCAAGAGCGGGCAATGACGGATTCGTCGCTTCTCTTGCAAGTGTTCCGATGGAATACACATGATGCTTACGGCAAGGAACCAGAGGTGTCCATTGATAGAGCGCGGGCTGCCGTCATTCGGGGTAGCACTGCAGGTGGGTTGCCGTTTGTCAGTCCGTCGGTACAGGGTCGGATAAAGTACATTTGCCGATGTGCCTCCTGACAGGCGGATATGTACCAACTCCACTTCAATTCCGTCTGCCCGATAGCAGCTTTTTCGACAGCGGTGTTTTGAGAGTTGTTCTTATATCGTGTTAGTTATACATATGGTATGCAAGTGATGAATAATAAGTGGATAGATATTATACCACCCATTGTTCGCCAGGAAAAATCGGCGGAAATAACCATTTCCAGGTCAAGGCGCAGCAGCCTTTCCCAGCCTCATCCAAAGGCCACTCTGTATCATTTTCCGGATGAACAAAACCACCCAGATACGGAGATGATATGCTTACTTTGACAAACAATGTCATCGCGGCGTCTGGTCGAATCATCTCCACTACCTGGCGTCCACGTCCACATTTCCATTCTGGAGGGGGCAGTGAGGACTGCGGTTGGACATCAGTAGCCAATGTAAAGATATCAAATTGTTGCATCAGCCGAACGAGGAAAAAAGAGGCTTCATTGTAGGCGTAATTTTGACCGATGCACTAAATAGGCAGTGGGCGGACTCTCAGGAACTTATCACGTGGATAATAAACATTCGGAAAACTCACGATGCGTGGTCCAGCGCTAAATGGGGTGAACATCATTGGGTTCGAAGTGAATCTCGATAGCCTGGTGGGATCAATCCAACGTTCTGGATCAAATTCATCTGCGTCAAGTCCCCATAGCGCCTTGTTCCGTTGCATCAGAAGAGTCGAGTAGAAAAACGTCGTGCTTTTGGGCACGTAAAGGGGTTTATCTGACGTGATGGAGAACGTTTTGTCGGGAGGTGGGAGGGTGCACGAAGTTGGTCGACTTTGACGCTGATTCAGGGGTACAGGTGGGAACAACCTCAGAGTCTCATCGATGACAGCTTTCACTGGCGGCGACAAATTAATGACCGTTGTTTGATTGTTATAAGATCCTTACTGTATCTCAGTTTCTTGATGCTTTCATACGTGGGTGTGCCATGGCCACATACATCCAGTACTTCGTCCCTGAGCTTCCGCGCGACATTGGGATGGAGAGCGAGGAAGTAAGTAACGTATGTTAACAAACAAGCCGTCTAAATTTGAAAATGCGGAAAGGTATAAGCACCCGAAAAAGCTATCCTGGATGAGAACGCACCGTATCTCTTGCAGCCAGCAATATATTAAGTAACTGGTCCCGAATCATCCCGGGATCTGTATATTGTTTAGCGAAATAAAAACATCAGGATACTCACAACGAACCCTCGGTACTGTCAGCAAGGTGCTGTAAGAACGTTTTTTCCTCAAGGTCTCCGTCCATGCCAGCTTGCTTCAACGCGGCCTTCTCTTCCAGAGTCTGGCGGACAAGTGGGTCTACCCACCGTCTAATGGTATCCACATAGGGTGATGTCTTGTCATCGAGTAGCTCAAATACAGGCCATATGATTCCCGTCCGGGCACGGACGGTTATAATTTGTTGCACTGCCTCGAATGCCTTTGCGAATGTTCCCCAAGCATCGTTTGTCGAGGACCCACGTTCGCTCAGGCTGGCTGAACCCACCGTTGGAAATTGCCCTGATAATGTGTCCAAGTTTTTCCCAAACAAGAACTCTGACGCAGCATCGATGGTGAAGCGAGCAAAAAGGTCCTGCACATCGCAGGGCTGATTTGCAGCTGCCAAATCAGACAATATTGAGAGGGTTCGACTTGAATACTTGTCGAACAGCTCAAAATCTGAGATTCTGTCTCGCGCAAAGAATGGACGTGCGAGCGCTCGGTGCTTCAACCGTCCTTGAGTATCACTTCATTCTATATGTATGATACTCACTGATTTCCACATCTGCTAAATGAATGAACACTCATTTCGTAAAGAGTCAAAACGAATGCTTGCCTGGTCGTCACGGTTGAAGATTCCGTCTCCTAAAAAGTTTTCCCTGCAGGACTGTGAGGACATGTGAATACCGGAAAGGCTCGATAGCTTACAGCCGCTCTCGTTGAGCGGTCCCGCGCCAGAAATGATTGAAACCTGTCGCTAGGACGTATTTGGTATGTTCCTCGTCCATGGAGATTATCTGTGTGGCACCATATTGGTGTACCAAACAAGGTAACCATGAAGTGATACGATACTTACATTGTCCATCCACAAGAAACGAGTATTTAGAGTAGTACATTGGTACTCTTCAAAGAGCTCCAGATAAGGGTTATAGATGTAGCTTGATGTGAACGCTTTCTTCATTCTGAACATGACGTCGATGTTTCCTGGCCATTTCCCGACGACGCAGGGAATAGGTCTTGCGCCGAGTTGTTCTGCCTCTCGCCTTTGCATGAGCTGGGTGCACTGAACTCTGGCGGTAGCTGCGAGGAGAATGGAGAGCAGGTAGACAGGTAATGACCACCATCCTAATTGGAGGTGAATGAGACGTGCCAAAACTGAGATTGTCAAGGGGGGTAGCAGGATGGAATGGAAGATGTCCCGGATGATACGATGGCGAAAGTTGCAAGTGTCAGGTGAGTTGGCCATATCGGAGCAGCGGGGGGATGGAAAGTAGTAGGGACATGTCGTGTTCAATGGGGGTATATGTACACCGAATGTTCGTTTCGAAACTCCAAGACGGTGAATTCTCGCCTGTGAAAGCACAACCTAATCGATCCTGGGTATAAGCGGAGCTTGAGATCTAGAGATGGTTACCTCCCGGCACGCGACGAGTCGGTGTTTCACGGGCTGCGGCGGCTCCACATATGCAAAAGCCGTGCAGACTGACAAACATTCCACCCAAGCGAGATGGAATCCATGCAGTTGTCCGCTATGCTTGGAGCGCGCTCACTGGCGCTCTGACCTGAAACGACAATGTAAGTCCCAGCCTGGCGCTCTCCTAGACTCTATCCATTTTTAGAAGGGGACGAGAACAATGTACTCGAATTTCCAGAGACTTGCCGAGCAACCTGATGCGGATAAGCAAAAACAAATGGCTGGGAAATGTCCATGGTTTCGTGCGAAATGGAGCGGCGCCAATTGCTCGAAAAATCAAAACTACTGCAGCTTATCTCTTTCATTTCCACTATCACTGACACGAATCCGAGTGATCACTAGTCACTGCTGATCTGGACACGCCTTGGTGATCCGATTTCTTAACCACAAGGAGGCGGATGCGTGTGAGCGACCTCAGATCTGAGATATGCACCTCATTATCCCAATCAATGATATCTTTTCTCACATTGGGACGAGTGCATGTGCGCTCCTCTTCTACCACACCAATGTGAAACTTTCACACCCGGGTTCCCGGTGGGGCAATGGAGAAGGTCACTTGATTATTGATTATCGCGTGCTCAAAAACGCTAGGGTGTCGCATCTATCAATCAATCCACAGTGATGGTACCTCCATGGGCAAATGTCCGAGCATGGAAATCTCTGACAAAGCACGGAGCTCCTCTTGTCCGACATACCTTGGCGACTCTCATACTAAAGGCGTGGTAGGCGTGCAGCTGTCCCGAGTCAGACGTTTTAGATTGATGTTAGCGAAAATCCGGAATGACCGGAAAAATGTTTCCATTATATCGGCCGGTAACGTGGCATGCCGGCGCCCGTCGGACATGTCAGTGTCGATTCTGTTGGCTAGCGTAAACCGACATTATCAGATAGGCTGACCTGTCAACGAAAGAGTCCTGGGGTGCGTTCAAGATTGGAAAGTTTTACATTACGACCAATCGTGGACACGTCGTGATTATTTTCGGCCTCAGCGGCTGTCAACTTGTTCATGATGAATGCGATATTCACCTCGTATTGCTGGAAAACGAGCATTGCCTTCCTATTTCCGCTTGTTCCATTGCGTTAGCTGAGCGCTGGCAGTGGCTTCACGACAGGAGGTTGAAACAGTTACAACAATCGGACATGTCAGAATATATCGGCCATAATGTCTCCCCTTTCGCCGATCGCCTCCGTAGGAGCCTGATGTCCTAAAGCATCAACATCAATCTCACCATCTGCGTCTACATCGTCTCTGTTGAGCAAGAATGTCGGGTCGGTAACTTCTGCGAGGAGCTCTTCTCGCTCATCCAGTTCCTCTTTGCTCATGGGCACATGCGAGATGTGTACCACTTGCCACTTGTCCACATAAGCCTCCATGGCCTGCGGGGAACACGATAAGCTTCAGGGACAGTAAGGCTGGTAGTCACTCACGTTCGTCCGTTTTTTCTTGAGAGTCATCTTCCGTTCGATGTTCTTGTAATATGCACCCTTGACACGTTCTTCCCCGCTGCCGGTGACATTTGGTTGCGTGTCTCCATGGTCAATCACTAGTAGGAATTCGTTGGGCACCTCTTGCTCAATCTTGACCGTCTCGTAGTCCCGCAAGATGTGGAATGCTGTTGTCTGTTTCATTCGGCTGGTTATTAATAGCCTTGCGCCGACACAAGGCAGATACATACTTTAGGCTCCTCCTCCAACGCTGGGGGTGCACCGTTTATACGTCGTTCTTTAAACTCCTGCGCAGATTCGTCGTCCTTGGTGAGGTAGTAAGCCAAGAAATGGTCGCCATCGGACTCCATGGGTCGCAAAATAGCACAATCGAGCCGGGGATCTTCCACCTATGTTGAAAGCGATTATAAACTTAATGCTGGAAATAGGGCAACTACGACTGACGTCAATGGGTTTCTCACCAGGCCGCTCGCTAAACCTAAACAAATCATACGCGTTGGCCCAAATATCAGCGTCTGGGTATATCTCGAATGATTCGACAGCTGTGATGCCCTGCTTGTTCGGATGACGGAGGGTCGAAAGTTCGAATTGAGAGGGATCGTTGCACGCAGCAAACGATGCCTCTATGTCTCGTAGTTGGGCGGAGCGAGAAACGTCAATATGCTGTAGGTGTGGTTTTCTATCACAGGATTAGTTAGCAAAACACACCAAACACGCGTGAGAGTGAGAGCCTGTACATTTCTTGGATCGATGAGGTGCGTTGCACGCCTTCTCTGCTGAGATATTCGGTCTTCCGTAGCCATGGTACATGAGCCGGTAGAGGTATGGAAGCGCCGGAACCTGCCGTAGGAGCGGAGCCATTTGTGTACGGGGCTGAATTTGCTGATGGGTCACCGAGGAGAAAGCGATCTTTTGGGTCTAACGAAGGAAGATTGTCTGGATCTGGATTCAGTGCTAAAGAGGGCTTGAGTGCGGTAGTATGTCCAGAAGGGTGTTACACGGACCAGCGTCATCCACATCGTCATCCCACAAACACTCCCAGCGTCCAAGGTCTAGTGGCATCCCACATTCCGCGTCTACAATCATGGGCAACGGTGTATCGCTTGCAATAGCGTTCAGGAAGTCTGGGCGCGCATAGCGCATTGGATTTGTAGGAATCTCGAGCAATTTTGGAGGACATGGCGGTGGTGGGATTGGATTTGAGTAACGTACTCGGACCAGAAGGTCAAGTTTACTGTCCGCGAATGATTCAGTCACTCAGCAGTAACTTTGACCGGAGCATTCACCTTTTCTTCAAGCTCATTGATTTAGTACGAGGTATATGCCGTGGTTTGCAAAGCTATTCTGGTCACGGCCAACATTGTTTGTACCCGTGTGCATGTTGAGTCCACAAATCCAAATGAACTTTCAAATAACTTGCAACCGTTGGTGATCCTGTTACAATCAAGCGTACCATGCTAGCCATTCTCTATGGTATGTGTACAGATATCTCAGCAGTCACCTTCCTGATTTCCAGTAATATCCGTCGAATCGACCGTATCACCTTTCCTTTGGTGTACTTGGACCAAATCTGCGAGTAGGCTTAGGGATAGTCGCCAAAACATCGTCGTTCGACTCGGTTACCGGTAACGATATTACCCAGTGCCCGTCACCAACTTTCAAGGCTGCCTGGGACGAAAAAAAAAAGGATCGAATGCCATTGCAGCATCTCCAATTGTACATCATCTTGGCCGTTGACTTGCAACCATGTCAGATAGCAGTGCAGTACAAGTTGAAGCGGTCGAGGTACACACGGGATACCGAGTCTTTGGTTGGACATCGATGTCATATTCGCTCTCGGAGATGAGTCTCGGCGCGAAATATGTATTGTCGAATTATGAACAAGGCCGTCCCGACCGTCGTGTATCATGAACGGTACTATGGGATCTGTGTCGCGGATTCATGGGCTTTGATCAGGTTTTGGTGGTCACAATCATCGGTGGACTGAACGGCATAAAACACGAGTAGACTGCCCTCCTTGATCGTCCTGTCTCTGAGCTCTGGCGTCAGTGTATACAAAGCCCCACCAAGCACTTGTTCAGTGCACCTCTCAGTCGCGGCTTTTTGACTTGAAGCGTCGATCAGCCACTTGCAGCCACCATACTCGCGTCTTCTTCAACATGGCTACTAGTCGACACAAGCCATCTTTACCCTCAGCTAGGTCCACATCTTCGAAAGAGCTTTTTCATGAGCGAAATCCTGTTCTGGGAGACATCGGTCATGGACTTGCAGAGAATGGAATTTTGCTCTGTCAAGATGCAATCTCATGCAGAATGGATTGGTTATCGTTATCGCATGGGTTTCTTCCAGAGATGGACTGTCCCAACGGGAAGCATTGCCCCTGCATTTGACGAACATGCCGCCCTCGTACTTATACTAGTCAGGAATTTTCGTTAGAGCACTCGAGGGCAAGGCTCTGCAAGTACTGCTTCCCGACGGCTGGCAAGTACTGTCCGATCTGCACCATCGTTGACATGATCCACGAAAGATGCGGAAGCAATACCTTCAAGTTGAAGATCATCCATGAAGAGGACCGTGACTGTGTGGCTTGACAATAAGCATCACCAGTGAACGGTCTGTGTGATATCACTCACATGAGAGTACGGGAAAGTAGATGTAACGTCGGTAGATACAAGCAGTATGGGGGAAGAGAAAACTTAAGTCTTTGCTATGCGATGATGTTGTGTGTGGTCGGGCGAAATCGTCAGGTTTCCAACTCGAGGCTGGGCCCTCGCATTCAGCTTGACCAGCGCACGGACAGGTGTTCGGGCGACTAGCGTCGAGCGAAGAACCAACGAACTCAAGGTTGTTGGTTCTGCGAGAGGGAGTGGTGGGTGGGTGACGACGAAAAGAAAGGAAAAACGCGAGCGAGGTTTTGCTCGAGCCAGTAGCGGAGGTGGCAGGAAGCAGAAAAACGCTGCTTCGTGCCTCCGCTAACTTATCTAATATTACATACGTCAGCTTACGTCAAGTCGCCGCCCTCGACTGATCGCCAAAGCTAAAGGACGCTGATCCATCTCTTGAGCCTCAAACCAAACTATAATAGTCGACATTGTTTTCATGGCACATTTGCGTTGGATCCCTCTCGAAAGTAACCCAGAGGTATGGCTTATCATTGACTGATTAACCCCTTACTCACACGGGATACATCGGCAGGTATTTAATTCCGTACGTCAAACATCGATTCAGCATCGTCCAAGCAATGGCTGATGACGCGTCTTGTAGTGGGCGTATGCGGCCGGTCTACCAAAGAATCAGGCTCACTTCCAAGATGTCTTCGGACTGGACGACGAGGTGCGCAGTCAGGCCATCTCCGATATCGCAGCTCCTGACAGACATCGGTTCACAGCTCCTTGCCATGGTACCCCAAGGAGTAAAGGCGATTGCACTGCTCTTCCCTTGCGCCGGCGTCATCGCTGCCAAACGAAAGGAAGAAGACTTCAAGATCCAAACTGGCGGACAGGAGCCAATTGATCCGGGAGTATTCTGGATGAAGCAAACGGTACTTCCGTCATCCTCGCCTTCGAGAGTGTGGCTGACGCCGGGGTCGGAAGATTTCAAACGCTTGCGGAACGATGGGATTAATCCACAGCCTGGCCAACGTCAGTCTCACGGGTGTTTTTATTTCCGTCATTGGCCGTGCATTACTCAGAAAGTCGCGCAGACGGACGTGTCGTTCACTCCCGAGAGCCCGCTCGCTAAATTCATTGAAGAATGCAAGGGTACGCTGCCTCCCACACCTCCCGCTCATGTCATAGTATACTGATCGGTACCTAGGCAAGACACCAGAGGAATGTGCAAAGTTGCTGCAAACGACACCGTTGTTTGAGAAGATACACGAGTCCGCAGCATCCTCCGGTCAAACCGCAGTGCCTCAAGACCTAGATACCGATTTGCATTTCACCTGCTTTGTCAAGGCTCCAGCCACGGTGCCTGCCGGAGATCCAACACAACGGTGGCGTTTGATCGAATTGGACGGGGCTCGAGTTGGACCGGTTGATAGGGGAGAATGCAGTGATCTCCTGAAGGCGTGTTATACCTCGCAGATTTTCAGAAAGGTCTATTCTCACACAAACCACAGGACACCGCGAAATACGTGAAGGAATTCTATGTATCGCAGGCGAAGAGTATCAACTTCAATATGATGGCACTCTGTCCTGGACCGGAGGAAGAGTTTTAATCGATTCTCTTAGCATTCATTATTCTACAAGGTGTACGTCAGAATATACAGTGAGCGGGGACAGTTTCGTCAATCAGGTGGAAAGGGGGATATGACGGGTTATAATATAGTAGGATTGTGAACTGAAAGCAGCTCAGACATCAATGCAGGTATTTCCTTCAGCATCCTGGTAATAAATCTTGATACATGGAAGGTGTCATCAAAGTCACTGATGTCTTCGCCATTCCCAATCTCTGCGATCTGGGACGCTGATGCAGCGATCTACGTGGTTTGAGCGCTCGAGCCGTCACCGAGGAGAGGTGCAGAGCCAAGCAACTCACCCGCAGCAATTGGATAGAGGGCAGCTTGTCTGATTTGGCTCCTAGCTTGGTTCCCTGCAGAATATCCTTCACCAGGAAGGGTTCTGCAGTAAACGGTCGGGCGATGCCGATGACTATAATTCGTAAAACATCAGTGATCGAAGGGACAAGGATCCATTCGAACCGACCATCCGTGGAGCCCGAGTTTATTGCTTCTGCCATGGCTCGTGTTGTCCTGAAGCCTCCCGTGACGGCAATCTTCGACTGTCTCAAATGTGGCCTGAGCCGATCTGCAAAATCAATAAAGTATGCTTCCCGTGCGGCAGAAAAAAGTGTCTGATACGAGTACACTTGAGGCCGTTTTTCCACATGAAACGAGACAGGACTCACTCTCTGCTGAACATGTTGCTGCGCTTGCTCGTAGGTTTTTCCACTGATCTCAATCAAGTCGACAGCAGCAGCTTCCAGCAACTTTGCTGTTATGATGGACTCCTCTGCGCTAATCCCATTTGGTATAGAATCCTCACAGTTGATTTTGACAGAAATCAGGAATGTTGGATCATTCACCACCCGTTTAATTTCGGTGATGATCTCGAGTAACAGTCGCGTACGGTTTTCGAGAGTTCCACCGTACTCGTCCGTTCTCTTGTTGGTTCTTAGAGACAGAAATTGGTGGAGTAAGTAACCGTGCGCAGCATGAAGCTATCAGAAAATTAGTGTAGCTTCGAGCAGGGAAGGGACTTGCTTCACCTGGACGCCGTCAAACCCAGCTTGTTGCAAGACCGAGGCAGCATATCCGAATCGCCTGATGATATCCCTGATCCCATCCTTGGTCAACGGCGTGGGCCGAGCGAATAACACGCCGGAAGTAGATGGGTGCTCTATATCCGATGATGACTCTGGATATGGTTGTATCGTGATGGAAACTTGTCGACCTGGATGACTCAGCTGCCCAAGAACGAGGCTCCCATATGATTTGGCAGCCCTTGCTACCTCCTTGTAGTCCGCAAGGTAATCACGAGGTAGATCCCGGTCGATGATTGCGTTTCCTACGATAATATCGAAACGATCGAAGGACAACGTCGGATAGAAAAGGGGGTCATACCTGAAGCTTCTAGATGACCCTTCTTTATCTGAATATTGCCAGTGACTATTATCCCTGCGAACATAATGAGGGATTGTCATCGTTGCTGACAGTGGCATACCCATATCTCCCATTGCCCAAGTTTCGTATAGCCGAACAAGTTCCTCGGTGGGCTGACCACGTTCCATTGGATCATAGGACGAAAAGGTTGAGAGGCGTTCGGACATCGCACTCTTCATGAGCTTATTTTTTGCGGTTTTTCCGCTGAATGGGAACGTGAATGGTTGCCCCAAGGTAATGGCATGCGAGACTTCGGGCGGAGGCATGACCAAGGGGTGTTGGATCGGTTGGTACGAATGTTGGGGTACACGCAGCCATAATCCGTCATCTTTATATTCCATGTCCTCAAAGGGTTCTTGGAAAGAGAACTGGGGATCTCTAAGCATGTTCACAATATGCGAGTCGACTTGCTATCGTAATTAATCGCTGCTCTGAAACAAAATGTGGAAAAAAAAATACCAACGTTGGCGTTTATCCGGAGTTTGTAGAAGATGATACGTTTCATCCACCCGATCTCTGTAGGGTATATTTCAGTACAACGGCTAAAGCGGTGATTCAAAAGTCACCATGAAATTGGCGTTCATCTGAAATAAGGATAGATTGAAGGTGTTGGACTCACTCGGACAGTACTTGATGCCTTGGTGTCGTTTATTCTGCAAGCGTTCCCAGCGGACCGCAAAGAAGATTGCGAGGAGGGTCACCTGTCGGGGTCATCAACGCTTTCGGGCATCATCTGAGAGCTCGAGTCTACTGACTTGTTTTCCGCCTTAGGAACAATGCACGGTCGAGCCTGTGGCAAGACAACGCAGTGAGTATAGAGGTAAATGCGTGGAAGGCTTGTGCGAGACGATGGCGCAAACCCCATGGACATGGCAACGACGGAAGTCGCAAACCACCGACGTCACGCCATCCAAGTATATCCTTGTGAGGGATAGTCAGGGGGGCCGCTGCTTCTTTCGCTTCCACCCACGGGAAAGCATTGATACATCTCCATTTTGGCAACTGAAACCGGAGGTTAAACATCTCCGACTTCTATCACCCGGTATTGTGCCTTGCAAGCGTAGCTCCACGGTGCTAAGAACGTGCGAACCAATGGAGGCGTAGACCCAACTTACCACCAAAATAAATATGGAATTAAGTATGCTAAGCGTTTGTCTTGTCACACAAGTGCCGGAGTCTGTCCAAGCCTCAAGCCAGTCATCTTACAATTTCATGCAACACCGTCTGTTCGAATACATCCCCCTTTTCCTCCAGTCCAAGTGCAACAAACCACAGCACTTAGACGATGTAAATTCCCGATCGAGCCGCATCACGTGAGTGATAATTCGAAGTTGATCTTATCTGGTAACCACTGACTCGCTCATCGTCTTGGGCCTACTTCGACCTCCACCAAGGAAATGGTGTTTGATCCCTACATATGGATTCCCGCACAGCGTTTGCTGGAGATGTCAAAATGGGTATCACAGGGTGCCGAGGCTGCAAGTCCTACCATTTGTCTTTGTCAGAGATTTCCACGCTCATCGATCGCCCATGTTTGCCACTCTTTTAGAGGGTATACAAGACTTATATCAGGTTCAGATCTTCGCATGATAACTGGGGCCCTCTCGAAGCTGATATCAATGCGGGTTGTCCATCAACCCCGGTCATGGCCGACATTTTGTTCAAACATCGGTTCCCTAAGAAGTACAGACATCCAACCTTGGATAAGATGCTGACGCGGCAGCGCTTGATTGGGGAAGCTCGAACTCTGATGCGATGTTTGCGGTAGGCTTGATATCGCTTCATTGTCTTATAATTTCACCCGACTCAATTCGACCTTGGCGTCGTCCCAGCGCCGGTGTGAATGTGCCTGGTATCAGGCTGCTGGATGTAGCCGAGGGTTGTCTGGGATTGGAATTCATAGAGGGCCCACCTGTACGGTATCTAATTCCGGCAGGAACTGACGAGCCACGTTATCGACTCGTGTTGCACACCGAGGACGACGATGGAGATCAACCGGACGAGGAACAAGTCATTGACAATATCAGTACACGAGCAGCTGATTGGGGCTGCGCGAACGACATCTCCATGGGTCTGTGACTTGCAGAGGAATGCTTGGGCGTTTGGCTGATCGTACCAACCATTTCAGAAGCGCTCCTGGAGAAGATTGGTGTGGAGATCGCTAAGCTGCACCTCATTGATATTATTCATGGAGACTTGACCACGTCAAATATGTTGCTCCGGGCGAGCAACAACGATCTAGTACGTCAAGACGGCTCTGTTGGTGCTAGCGTGTCTTCAAATACGTCCTTCAGGTATTGATTGACTTCGGACTATCTTACCACTCTACCCTTGTGGAAGACAAAGCGGTGGACCTTTATGTTTTGGAACGGGCTTTTGCGTCAACACACCCTGACTCTGAATCCCTATTTGCCTCCATCATCGCGGCTTACGCAAACCGCGTTGGAAAAGACTGGGATCAAATCAAAAAGAGACTAGATGAGGGTAAGGTTGGCTACGGTGGACTAAACTGCTAGGTACTGAAGTGTCATTTTCAGTCCGTCTCCGCGGTAGAAAGCGGAGTATGGTTGGCTGAAGTGTCACATTAGGGACAGAAACGCTATGGTATAGTCCATCATCTATCCACTTCTGCCTGCATTGAATTTGGTGACCCGAAACCGCATACCGAGATGTTTACTGAGTGGCATCAGATTCCGCCAATCCAGTATATTCATCATAGCTTTCCTATGCATGGTATACATATGACTTGTGTCTTTAGTACAGAGGTGTGAACCGAAGGTCCACGCAGCCGTATCTTACACGAGATCCCTACCAGCACAGATTCTTTCAACCCACTCCACTCCACTTTGAACCTTCGTCAGATTCTCGCAACTCGTCTCTGTGATTAAGACATCATCCTCGATCCGCACGCCTCCCATACCTTCATAGCGAGCGAGCACGTCAGTGTCGATGTAAGGCGAGGTATGGACGTTGTAGGATGTCAGAAGGGCGGGATGGAAGTAGACGCCTGGCTCAATAGTCTGGTTTCAAACAGTAATTAACGAGAGAAAGAATCCAGAGATGCGGAAACGTCGACTTACGACCACCATCCCTGTCTGCAATTTCAACCTCAACCTCAGGTTCTTGTAGAAATCCTTGTGCCCGCCAGTCACCTGGTCATCTCCATCAACGAAGTATTTACCGCTCCCGGCTGGCCGACTTGCACTTGGTACATCATGTACATCCAGACCCATGGAGTGACCTACGCCATGTGGGAAGAAAGCGGCGCTGAGACCCGTAAGTAGAATTTCTCGGGAGAGCACCTCTCGAGACTTCACAGTGGCCTTGGTGGTTGAGGATTTCGTGTGGCCGTTCATGTGGCCGTCAAGACCTGAACGAGATGTTAATGAGGCAGTGGGAAGCGACAATGAGAATGACAAACCTCCAATGGTCCCATCAGGATCCTTGAATATGCCCATATCTAGGAAGCCATCCACGAGCACGCGGTGGCATAATAAATGTATGTCGTCCCAATGGACTCCAGGAGCAGCGAGCTTAAAAGACTCCTACACGAACCATGAGTGGTATGTTCGAGTACGAAGGGCGTATGAAAGCGAAGAAGTGATGACTTACGGATTGCATTCTCAACACAAGCTCGTATACCTTCCTAGCTTCCTCTGTGAACATCCCGCCATTGCCAACCGGCATTGTGCGCGTGACTGTGATCCAAGTCATGAAGTGTGGAATCAGCAATGGTGATATCGAGGAAGCCGGGCACACCAGATCAGCCAATACCAGCAAGATGTTATACAATGGATACTTACTGTCTGAACTATAACAATCCCACTCACACCCGGCATCAATTAACAAAACCTGCGGGGACAAATCTGTTCCTTCTCCATCGCCGTCGTCATGGTGGTGCGCATGTGAAAGGTGCCCCGTGTTAGCTGCGTCTCGATAATTTACCGGACCCCATGCGAAGGCACGGTCATTGCAGCAATAATGCAGTGTCGATGCCCGGGTGGAAGCTGCCACGATGGGCAAATAAGCTTGGTGTGCAGCACTGAAATCAAGCATGAGATTCATCTCGACGATGACAGTGCCGGGTAGATCGCGATAACTGACCCTTCTCGTCTGCATGAAGCTACAAATATCGCCTCTGCTTCGGCTTCTTTCTCAATCAACCATTCCCCAGGTAGAAGCGGTGTGTGCGAAGATTGCTTTTTGATCTTCCCTGCAACAGCCAATCCTAGCACGCGCATGATGACTTCATGCGCGCGCGAGCTGATGTCATTAGCTTTGCGGATCATGGCAATCTCGTACGGATCCTTGATAAGTCGCGTTCTGTGAAGCGCTGGAAGAAGATATTCAATCGTCTTTATTGGGGCTGATTGCAAGGCCGCTTTTAAACCATCCACTTCACTGGCGGTAACGTTAGGGAATTGGTCCGTTTCAGGAAGGGTGTGCATGGTCGTCCCTTGAGGAAGTCGGGAGATGGCGGTTACGAGTTCAGGAGGATGCCCGATCTCGTCCACGGCATACATATCGCGTGCCTCCTGAAGTGTGGGTGGAGCGGGGGACCACAACAGATCTACCACTGTGGGTTCAAAGATGTATAAAGCAGTTTTCACCGTGTAGTCCAGCCCCTGATTATGTGCGAGAGCAGAGGAAGTGGGGTCATACAGTGCCAAAAAGTACGATCCGGGGACATTGCAATCAGTGAGATAGAAAAAGTTGGATTCTTGACGAAAGGGAAGTTCACGGTCTGTGTCATTCCGATACGGGGTGGTGCCGCCTGCAAGCAGGATCGCATGCGGCTTGAGGTATGCGTCGGGGAGGCCAACGGTAATAAGCTATTTTGTATCTCACGCTGGCCTGAAAGAAAACAGTACCTTGGCCTTGTCTTCCGCAGACAGAGAATTTACCAGTGCGTTAAAAGTCGCAGTGACATGTTCCTTTGCTAGATTTCAAGGGCGAAATGGTAAAGATTTGCATGGAAAAGCATGCGGAAGACAGCATCGCCCGTGGATGTAAGGACGTACCTGTGTATTTCCCATTCAAATCCACATCTGCTGTCATCGCAGGAAGAACTTCAAGGCTTCACGTCTGACCTGTAGTTTGTTGGTCGTAGATAACGAAGGGCCCAGTGATAAGAGGCTGTGGTCCATACAGGTTAAGATTGAGGTGAGAATCAACGGAGAATCGTTGGAAACGCCGATGGTGAAGCGGTTATCATGCTTGCCTTCCAAGCAAGCGGCAGGGGTTCGACTCCCCTTCGGCGTACGTTTTGTTGATATTTATTTTGCTCCCATTGGCACGAGCCTTGAAGACAATGGAAATGGCCCGGAAATTCTCACAATGAGTTGACAAGTGGGTGACCTCCTTTTTCACTGGTCAACGTCTTGACCTTTGGAACCAGCTTGAACCAGCAGTTCGAGCTGTGTCGTTTCCTGTAGAGATGCTCGCAAGTTCACCTAGAATCCAGGTCATGCCCCATATGCTAACGGTTCGCCGAGGTTTCGTGATGCATTAAATGTAGTTCGGAGCCGCCTCGGACGGATCACGGAAAAGATCCACCCACTAGGCGAGTATATAACCGGGCTGCTCCAGAAATTTCAACCTTCATCCTCTGACGACGCCGTAAGACTCGAAACCTGAGAGAAATGCTTAAACATACTGTGCACGTACGACGGGCCTCGTTCGCAACTACCACTCCTTCGTCCTCTAAGCTTACTATTGGCATCCGTCGCGAGAACCCAACCAGAATCTGGGAGCGGAGATGCCCATTGACACCTGATGCCGTCGAGTCATTGGTCCACGAGGAGAATGTAGACGTTCTCATTCAGGATTGCGACAGAAGAGTCTTTCCAGCACACCAATTTTTGAAGGTCTGTGACATACCAGTTGCAGGCGGGCAACTAGACCTCGGTGATTCATTTTGAACTAAGGTGTTTCGTTACAGGCTGGCGCAAAGATCCATCCCAATCTCGAACCCGCACATATCATCCTTGGCATCAAAGAACCACCTCTGAATGAGTTGATAACCTCCCCGGTGTCACCACCTTTGCGCACTGCAAGCATCGGTTCGCCAGTGCCTCGCACTCACCTTATGTTCTCTCATACAACCAAGGGACAGCCTTATAACATGGAACTGCTGTCCCGTTTCTTGAGCCAGGATTTCCAGCGTGAACCCCCATCAAGGTTGATAGACTACGAACTTCTCATGGGACCCAATGGGAAGAGGACGGTCGCTTTTGGTTGGTTTGCCGGAGGTGGGAACGCTGTAATACAACACTCGTCCCTTGGCGCTCATCTGTTTCATTTTTCCTAGTTGCCGGTGCTCTCGAGTCACTTTCTGCATTAGCTCATGCCCATCTCGAGACCGGGGTTGCTTCGCCATTTCTTGTGGGTACAATAATTTTGAACTCGAATACTGTTTCATGGAAGTCCTGACTCCAGCACACTCCCCGACCTCATACCCATCTCGCTTTGCCATCATTGCGAGCAGCTTTGAGAGCTATCGGTGAGGAAATCCTTAGGGATGGGACTCCCAAGTCCCTTGGACCCTTCGTCATTGGTTTGACAGGGTAGGTCAGTATCACCCACCACTTTTCATTCTCTCTAGAATCCCTTCTTAGAAACGGGAATGTCTCCCAAGGTGTACTCTCCATCTTGGGCGAGCTTCCGATCGTGAATGTTAGAGTGCAAGATCTCCCTGCTCTTGTGAACAACCCAGGTATGCTGTATTTATCTAACCATTCTTGGATGTCTCATTGATGATTGCTATCTAGATACCAACTTGCATAAGGTACTCGATCTTCGTTCATAACAATGAAACCATTTGGGTTTGATGAGTCATCCAGATATACCTAGTCCACGCTTCCCCCGCCGAGTATCTCTCTCGAACCGGCGGCGGCCAGTACGACAGAGCGCATTACTACGAACACCCTTCTGCCTACCAGTCTAATTTTGCCACGAAGGTATGGAGGACGTCTACTCGTTCACATATTGATCCCGACTTATTTCGCTCACTAGGTAGCTCCTTATCTTACTCTCTTCCTCAATGGAGTTGGCTGGGTTCCAGGGTTCCCTCGTCTCATGACGAACGATGCTTTGGTTACGGCGCTTGTGCGTGCCGCGGAAGTCGGCCGCGCGAGGTTTGGAACCATAGGTGATATCAGTTGTGATCTTGAAGTGAATGGTTTCGCATATCCCCTTCGTAGCTCACCTAATGTCATTCATCTTCCGCAGGGTGGCCTCGAGTTTATGTCGCGAGCATCTACGATCTCAGAACCTTTCATCAAACACCGTCCTCCAACACTTCCGGCTCATCTCCCAAGTGTGCAAATCATGTCTGTGGATATCCTCCCGTCCAGCTTGCCGTTGGACGCATCGGAACATTTCTCTCGAGTATTGATGCCCTACTTGAAGGCTCTGACTCAAGAGTACCGTGGTCAACCTGTGGAACAGGAGTATTCCGAGGCTTTGAGGGCGGCCACCGTTGCTAAAGATGGTCAACTCCAGGGAAATCATACCTGGTTGGCAGCACCCCTTGATCAATGGCGACGGTCTACCCCCAAGCTGGACGGCTCCCCGAGGAAAAAGAAAGTCCTCATGCTTGGGAGCGGGATGGTTGCTGGACCTGCTGTGCAGGAACTATGCAAGCGAACGGACGTAGAGTTGGTCGTCGGTCAGTAGTCCATCTGTAATTGTACTCCTATTACCGCGGACTTATTGCATCCATCATGTACACTATTTTTGTACTCAATATGTTTCGTCTATTAGCCAGCAATTCGCGCACAGAAGCTGAGGAGTTACTCCGGGGCCTCTCTAACGCCAATGCATGTTTGCTGGACGTCGAGGATAGACAGAGGGTCTCGGAGCTCATTGAGGGTGCCGATGTCGTCATTAGGTGGGTCAAACTTGGTGTTATCAATGGGGGCGTTTTAGATAATTGTTCCGGATCTGTAGCCTCCTCCCTGTGCCCTTCCATCCATCTATCGCCGAACTTTGTATCCAGCATGGTAAACACATGGTCACAGCATCATACATATCACCTGCCATGCGCGCCTTGCACGACCGGTACCGTTCATCCCTGCCCCGCAATTCAGCCAGCGCTTATTAAAGTTATACTTTTCAGTGCGGAATCTGCCAACGTCGTGTTGTTGAACGAGATCGGCTTGGATCCTGGTATCGACCACTGTTCGGCGCTCACATTACTCAAACAGCTAGAGAAAGAGAACAAGCGGGTCCTATCCTTCACTTCATTCTGCGGCGGTCTCCCCGCTCCAGAAGCATCGGACGTCCCACTGGGATACAAATTTAGCTGGAGCCCAAGAGGTGTGCTCAATGCCGCACTCAACGACGCCAGGTTTAAGCTCAATGGGGAGGTACGCACACCGTCGACTCATCTTGCATTCATACCGTCTTGACTTGGATTTGGTAGGTCATGGAGATCCCCGGAGAGAACGTACTGAAACACCACTTCCCCGACGTCCCGATTTCCAACGTTTTGAAGTTGGAAGGTATCGCCAACAGGGATAGTCTCCCGTACGCGGATACGTACGGACTTGGAAAACTCGATGACCTGCGAACGGTCTTGCGAGGTACTTTGAGGTGCGCCGACCACGTCATCTCGCATACGCCGTCGTGTGCACGTCTCACGCGTGGTTACACAGATACCCCGGGTTTGCAGATCTCGTACATTCGTTCAAATCCATGGGGTTGTTGGACACACATCCATCGTCCCACATCTTGCCCCAGTCTTGGTCAGATCTCGCCCGACGCGCGTTGGGGCACAAAATAGGCGAGGAGATTCCGGCGGACCCGAGTTCCCTCGCCTCTGCGCTTTCAAACGTCGTTCCGGACCAACAGCGCCACGAACGCGCACTGGAAGCACTTCGATGGTTCGGCATTGCCCCTTTGAGCGCCCCGACGAACGGCCTACCGCCGCTCCCCATCAAGCACACCGCGCCGATCGACCTCCTCACACGCGTGCTCGCGTACAAGCTCAAGTACGACCCCAGCGAACGAGACCTCGTCGTGCTCTCGCACGAGATTGTCGCCCAGCCTGCCTCCACCGTGATTGGGGGCGACGAGGGATGCGCGAACGAGACGCACGTGTATACGTCCTCGCTGGTGTCGTATGGCACCGAGAGCGCGTCTGCCATGTCTAGGTGTGTCGGTCTCCCAGTGGCGTTTGCGACGCTGGCCGTCTTGGATGGAAAGGTCGTGAATAGGGGCGTTCAGGGTCCTACGGAGGAGACGTTGTATCCCGCGGTCTTGGATGGTCTGAAGGGAGTGGGCCTAGAGATGAAGGAGAGTGTGAGAAGGGGTTCTGGTATGGAAGTGAGGCTCAGCGATGGGCTGCGCAGCATGGGTTTTCTCATGGGATGACTGGAATTTGATCATGGGTGCCGAAAGTTGTCGAGTTAGCTTCGTTATTCCATGCACGATAACTATCACGTACTCATTGTTATTTCATACTCAATGTTTCTCGGGACACTCTAGGGACACTCCAATCAATAGTTTGTAAAGCACGAAACACAGTAACACAAGAGGAGATAGGGTGCATAAAGGGATTGGTACGAAGCTCAAAGATGAACCTGCGCCAAGAGAAAGATAGTACAAAATCAAAGAGACATAAAAGTACCGCGTGGGTATCGTGGTAGGAACCAATTCAGGACCTGAGATGTGCAAGAACATAGGTAGTGCTGGCTCCTGTGACTAATGTTATAAGTAACCAGAGTCGTCCTCCTTGCCCGGACCGGCCTTGTCCATCTCGTCAGGTATACGAATATCCTCCGCCTGGTCCTTGATATCTTGCTTGACCTTCTCTGCTATGACGACGCCAGTCCGTTCGCCGCCTCCGAGGGGACTGCTCTTGAATTTGCTCGTGCCTTTTTGGGACATGGCCGGAGCTCGCAACGCTGGCACCCTTGCATCATTGTTGTGGCTCGTGCCCGAAATAGATGGTACGGTTATAGAGCCCACGTCTTTACCAGCACCAGCCGCAGCAGCCAGACGACGCTTCCTGTCGAGTAGGATGGCTTCGAGGGGGGGTGATGGAGAGGCGGACCGCGACGCAGGCATGGAACCGACAAGTGGGGAACCGGTACCAGAGCTACTGACGGGTTGCTTCTTCATAGGCGTAGGCCGAGGCATGCCAGAATCAGCGACGTTTTCAGATGCCGAGACGACGTCGGATGCTTTGGGCGTTTCCCCTTTGGCTTTGGGATCGTCGGTGGTATCAGGGCTCCCCACGATGGTCCCTGGGGTCGTAGTGCTGGACCCTACAGGTGTATTTGGCCGAGGTGCTTGGCTAGGCGTAGAAACCACGGATAGAGCTTTGCCGCGATTTCGAGGACTCGGCGGAGCGCTGGTCGAACGCAGGAAGCTTAAACCACGGGTGTTGAGTGGGCGGAGAACAAGACTTGTCGTGGCGAAGGCGTCGTTAATCTGAGATGCGACACCGGTAAATGGTTCAGTTCCGTTAGTATTAGCATGCTCGGATGGAACGAAGGACGATAGAGTTCCATTAGCAGCTTCGAAATCGAATTCATCGTATATTTCTTCACCAATCAGCTCTAAAAGATTGATATCAGAGATTGTAAGAAACGGAAATTGTAGGCTACCTTCGAGTACATCCTCGAGAGTAATGATACCAAGTGGCGTAATTGCGGGATCGATACCCTGGAGGAAGTCCTTGGCGTCTTTCTTGGTCAAAAGAGCGTCAGCGGGCATGTTTTGTTCCAAGCTAGTCCCGGGTTTCGGTAACTTTATCTTCTGCTTATCTTTGGTATTACCATCTGTTTCCGTGCCGCCTACCAACCCCGCCTCAAGGTCTGTCTTTCGACGCTGACGCCGCCGTTTGGATCTGACACCATTCTTCACAGCAATGGATGGTCCTTGGACTTCCTTCTCTGCATCGTTCAACTCCGTGGTAGGATCGTCTTGGATCGTTGCCTCTGTCCCGGAGTCATCAACCCACGAGACACCTCTGGAACGCTCCTTGCAATCTTCCGCGCTTGCGCTGGGCCTAGAATTAGATTTCTCATCATCGCTGGATTCGCTTGAGTCAGCGGAGTCACTGATGCCAACACTCTGACGCAGACGTTGGGTGAGAGTGCGCTTTGCGACCTTCTTGACGGAGGTAGCTTTCTCAACGCTAAAACGAGAAATGATGGCCATGTGGGAACGGCCTTCTTGGAATCTATCTAAGATATGGAGCAGAGATTCATTATTGGGAACGAAAGGAACCTTGTTTAGAGGTATCTTGCGCAACGGGGTTGCATCTGGACAATCATCTGGATCAGAGATGCGTACATAAACGAGGCATGCGTTTACCTTTGGGGTCGAGCATGACACACTGATACTAACGTTAGGTGGGTTGTCGATGGGGGAAACAGCAACATACGTGTTTGACGAGAAGAATGCCGATAATTTTCTTAACCTTCTCCAGACGGCCAGAAGAGTCCACAGCAACTTCTACCTGTTCGTAGACAGGTACACGACTATGACCGGTCAAGCAGATCTTCTTCATCGTGTCATAGTCCAACTTCGAGTCGATGGAAAGCATGAAAACATTGTCGATAGGTGTCATGGCCTGTTCATGTTGCACGCTCAGGAGGTCATCCGAGTGGAAAACAGACGATTACATCACCTGTTTGACGACCTTTTCCTGTAAATCAAGGGTTGCACCGATGATGGTGACAGTGTCCGTCTTCAAGTCGCCACCATGCGCAGATGTCGATGAATGCATCGCAATCAACTCTTTGAGCTCTGTGACAGGGAATTCGATACGGCGTCATGGAGAGGATTGCCAGAGCACCGACCTGCCCTTCGGTATATGATACCGTGATGTGGTCCAAGAGCGAATTCGAGCAGTTTCGCGACAGGCCAGGCCACTACCCCCTATTGTATTGCACTTGTCAGTGGCTTGCACGTTGAATAAGGTATGACACAAAACGAACCATGAGGTAGATCAGAACACGGGTAAAGCCAGCCATTTTTGCACCCAAGTAGAGACCATGGCGAGTACAAAGAGACTGTGGTATGATTTCCGAGAAGCTGTCAAAAAAGGGGGGGTTGAGAAACCGGGTTTATGTAACCTGCAAAGGCGATAATGAAAGAGTCTGGACTTTGGAGATTGGAATGACGCCAAGAAAGTGCAGATTCACACGCTAATGTTGCACTGGTGAACTGCGCAAACTTACATCACGATAAGGACCGTGCTGACGACAACACTCTGAGCGCCTCCGCCGAGAACGGGGTCGGAGATAATGGGGAGTGTCTCGTTCACAATCATGTTGGCCAGCAAAAGTGTCACCAAAAGGAGGTGACCATTCTCGCGGATGGGCTTTATTTTAGCAGCGTATTGCTTCTGCTGACTGTGAAGTGGGAGGTGTGAGTGGCATTGCATGGGATGACACGTATCAGAGATACTGACGGAGTGCCGCTGATGCTTAACACGTTGAGCTGGGTCTCGTCCAAGCTCATGTAGCCTAATGTCAGACCGGCAAAAATGCCCGATAACACGACGAGAACGGGGATGAGACAGGCAAAGACGATGAACTGGGGACTGCGGGTGTCTGACGTAGCACGTCTCGCGTAAGTGTGCAAAATGGAGGGATCATTGTTGTCGCCGCCAAGTTTATGAACGATGCTGGGCACATGTTGCGACAATATGGATAGGAGAGTAACGATGAAGCGAGAAGATGGTTGGGAATGTAGAGGAGTTGGTACCATTCGAAAGGGAGTGATCAGTGAGAAGCGAGGGGACACGTTGGTTCTCCCTCGGACCCTTATATGCCACAGAAAGCTGGCATTCGAGTCACGGGTGTTAGGTAACCGCCGTACGGTGTTTACTTGTACGGCTGGAACTCAACAGCCCCGCGTGACTGTCAGCCTGAATCACGAGTCAACCTGTAACTCGAATCGGTTGTTATCAGCGACGTGTCTGGACTCTGCAAGGGGCACACGAGCTTTCTGTAACCTGTAAATTGCAGTAGAAACAAGTCCCCTTTGGCTCCGATGTGCCAGTGACGGGGATTGGTCGGGCCCAAAGCACACGGGCATGATGGACATGGGGCAAGGGTATGCAGCCCTCGCCTCTGCTGGGTCAGGGTAGTGAGATCTGCCAGAAGTTGCACCGCTGTCGATGATCGTCGAGATCATCAACGTTCCTGTCCCGACGCGGCCACAGCCGGCCCAGACTCGAACTGGCTTTTTCTCAGCCTGTCGTTGTCAGCTTCAACATGTTTCTCCACCGTTTCGCCAAAGTCACCGCCATCATACCGTCCTCAGTGTTTCCCAGAAAGCAGTCCTTCGTATTTATTGACCGCCCCAGATCTCTCTCGACTTCACCACCCTTACGACCACGGTGGCACAAGCTTGGCAGACGGTCAGCCTACGTTGCAGTAACACTCGGCACCCTCTGGTTTCTCGACCACAAGTTCAATGCTTCTGCAGTCCGGCGCAACTTTCGCACCCTTTGGGCAGTGAGTGTATCTTCCCGTCTGTCAGTCCACAGCCAAAGTGGTTTTGCGACCAGCATACCTTCCTTCGGTGGTGCTGACCACTTCCGAACTTACCGTCAACCATGCCCACTCGACGAGTTCGTCATCGAAAACAAGGCTGCCGCATTGCCCGTGCTGGTCATGTCCTTGACCCATGACCCGGGAGTCAAGCTCGCTTTCATATCATATCGTCTTCCCATAATGTCCCGCTTATTTACATTCACATTGCTGACGTGCGTGTTTTGTCTTAGTGTGCCATGATATCCTTAGATTACAAACTCAACTTTCAACCTGAAAAGGCAGACCAAATACCGCAACTTCACGCGCGTGTAGCGGATAGGATGTATGATCTCTTCACCTCTAATGGTGGTCTCTACATTAAAATAGGTGCGCATATTGACAGAGGCAGTATCATTCTCTGACACAATTTCACCCTATTTTGCTTCCAGGCCAGGCCATCGCTGCCAATTCACCCTTGCTGCCACGCCCAATACAGGACAAATTCGCCCGCCTGTTCGATGACGCACCTCAGATACCCTATTCTGACATCCTATCTGTCTTCCGATCCGAATTCGGTCGCCTTCCCACAGGTCCTGATGGCATCTTTGATGTATTCGAACAAGAAGCGATCGCGAGTGCTAGCGTTGCCCAAGTCCACCGTGCCAAGCTTAAAAGCGGCGAGTGGGTGGCAGTCAAGATCCAAAAGCCAGACGTGACGAAACAGATCGAATGGGATCTCGGCGCATTCCGTATGGTGATGTGGATATTTGAGAACTGGATGTTCGATCTCCCCGTTTATTTTGCTGTTGGTGCGTTATTTCACGTCCCCCTTCTCTCTTTCTTCAGACTCCAGGTGAAGAGTGGCTTGCTCACAACCTGCGTAGATTTCATCAATAGCCATCTAAGGCAGGAGCTGGACTTTGTGCAAGAGGCACAGAATGCGCGTGTCACTGCTCAATTTATCGCTGCGGAACCGCGTCTCGCTGGCAAGGTACACATACCCAAGGGGTACCCTGAATACTCGACAAAGAAGGTACTCACTGCCGAGTGGATCGACGGCGTGCGGTTAAGCGACCGTGTGGCAATTAAAAGGCTGATGGGAGAGGAAAACCAGGCAACCGCTGCTCCGAATCCCAGGATTCATCCCTCATTGGAAGGCGTTCGCTTAAAAGGCGGCGTCAAGTCGATCATGCAAACCATGGTGGAGTTGTTCAGTGCACAGATGTTCAGCTGGGGGTGGGTACACTGTGACCCACACCCTGGCAACATCATCATTCGGCCTCATCCCTCGAACCCTGGGTATCCACAGCTGGTGTTGCTCGATCACGGGTTGTATGTTCGTGTCGAGGAGTCGTTCAGGCGGCAGTATGCGACGTTGTGGAGGGGCTTGTTAGCTGCGGACTGGGATGCGATTGAGCGTGTGACGACGTTGTGGGGTATTGGCACGCCGGATTTATTTGCTAGTGCGACATTAATGCGGCCGGTGAAATACGGTAAGAAGAACAACGGGAATGGAAATGGGTCCGTAGAGGGATTGGATCAGTATGAACTGAGCGTGCGGATGAAGGTCAGGATGAAGCGGTTCTTGCTGGACACGGATAAAATGCCCAAGGAGCTCATCTTCCTTGGGAGGAACATGAGGTGAGTGTTTCATGTGGTGTACGAAGACACCCGTTGACTGGCACGCGTACCAGGATCGTCCAAGGTTGGTGTCAATAGGTCTCGTCTCTGTCGTACTCTCCTGACTTTTCACCGTAGGAAACAACCAAGTACTTGGCTCGCCTGTCAATCGTATCAAAATTACCGGATACTGGGCTTCCGCATCGCTAATCACGTCTGAGAGTCTCACGTTGACAGAACGTGCAAAAGAATACTGGCATTATCTTGTATTTAGGGGCGTCATGTTGTCCATCGATTTTATGTTCTGGACGAGTCAGGTGCGTCAATGGGTCCGGCGCAAGTTGGGCCAATCAAGCATCGGTTTTGAAGACGAGTTGGAGAAAACCATGAGAGGGTTTGCAAAAAGCACATTTGGAGTAGATGTTACACCCGGCGCCTTCGAAGGATAACCGGTAACCCCCATTTCTTGGACAATTATACCAGGTCAGTGTAAAGTAGTCAACCCACGGAATCTAATATAAACAAGGGTGTTCTAATGTTTTTATCCTAATTTCCATTACACCACACGTTTCCCCATCTATCTTGTGCTACGCCAGTGACACCGTTACCTATCTCGCCGACTTCTCCACTGTCTATGAACCCAACGCCGTAGCTCGCCGCCGCATTGAATTTGGTCGTCGGACATTTGATGCCAAGAAAGTATGGACATGCGCGGTCGACGTCATTGCACGTCTCCAGACAGGGCAACAAGGACGAATAATCATAACTCGCGTTTGGAAAGTACGAATTTCTCGACGGAGAACCACTCGGCTGTGGCTGGAGCGCCGAGAGCGGGACCTGCGCAGCGCTCCCAAAGATAGATGTCGTACTGGTGCTATTATCGACCGATGCGGGTTCGGAGCAGCGAGGGAATGAGACGCTGCAGAGCCATGTGCGGTAACTGATTTGGCAGTCTGCACATGTTTGGAGTGGTGAGTAGAGATCGCGTCCGCAAGCAAATGTGGAGAGCATGGTGGTGAAATTGGTCATGTATTGGAGGAGAGGCGAGGAGATGTTGTCTGGGAGGGAGGACGCGTCGTAACCGAATGTGGGGGCTGGTAGTGGTGGCAATGGTACGGCGTATGCGGTGGAAGGACAATAGGGAAGAGAATAGACGAGTGGGCAGGGGAAGGTTGCTGATGGGAGCATCGTCAGAGGGAAAAGAGAAGAAAAAACGGTATAAGGAGCGACTTGCCGGATTTCGTTGTGAAATAAATGGGGCCGCCAACCTTGAGTGCGTCCTGGATGACATAGGCGGTGTAGTTTGTGCTTGGTGAGAGGTCGGCGACGAGCCATTGTGATCTCCAGCCTTCAGAGCTTCGCAGCCATGGATTGTTGCTGATGACCGAACCAGTGGATGATGGTGTGTTTAGGAGAGCACACGCGGTCTGCGGAAGCAGCGAGAGTTGTGCAGAGGTTGGCGCTATGACAAGGGTAAAATTGGAGGGGGGGGAGGGGAAATCTGGAGCGGAGAGATTAGCGGGAAGCAGAGTATAGTTTGGAAAGCTTGGTTGCTCGATCGGTACGGCAAGAAAGACAGGCGAAAAGAGGATGGCCTGGTTGGAGGTGGTATCTCCTAGGAGGGGTAGCTGGTCGAGTACGTCGTACGTCGTACCTAGGCATCATAGAAGCGGTTGGCAGTAGGAACGCCGGAGACAATGTTCTGAAATACCGTTATCTGATACTGAAATTTGGAAGGATCCTTGGTTGAGGTCTTGGACGGAGAGCAGACCGCCGGTTGGCGCTGAACCGGACCATCGGCCGCTGCCGTCGTTGAGTTGGATCTCGAAGACGTCTGTGCCACCGCCTGCTCCGGGAACGATGTCTGTGCTATTTGAGAGGAAAAAGCGCGCAGAGGAGGCTTGGGACGCGCATATCGCGACGGATACAGTCAGCTGCGGGGATGAAGGTAGACCAAGGAGGGACGTCGGGGCAGAAAAGGAGGAGAGCGAGTTGAGAGGGAGAATCTGCTGAGCGTCGACCAGGGCAAATATTGCAGAGAGAACGAACCATGACATGGTGTAATACAGTCTCAGTGGGGGTTGGCGCGCGCTGTAATTACATCACATGACCGAGCCATCTTGATTACTGTAATTGTGACTCCGAGGGATGATGCTAAGACATCGATATCTCAGGCTTTACCCCATCTCTCCCCTGCGATCCCTCGTGACTCGTAGACCTTCCTTGGTAAAAATGTCATCCGGAGATTTCCAGTCCCAAGGTCAGGTTAATGGTCCTGGAACGCCCCTCACAGACGGGGCGCCATCGAAGAGCTCAGGCGAGTCAGCCATCCTCTTCAGGCCCCATTATCGGCTGACGGTATGCCAGCCAAGAAGGAGGCGAAGAGACTGGAGAAGGAGGCCAAGCTCGCCGCGAAGCAACTCAAGCAAGTTGTGTCGGCGCCAGCAGGCGAGAAAAAGGCCAAGGTAGAGAAAGAAAAGAAGACGGAGGAGCCCGCATTCGTCAACACGACGCCCAAGGGCGAGAAGAAAGGTGAGCCATTCAGCATCGTCCCTGCTTTGTTTCTGATCCACTCGCGTGCATAGACATGTCCCAGCCAATGGCAGCTGGATACAATCCACAAGCTGTCGAAGCTGCTTGGTATGATTGGTGGGAAGCGGAGGGTTTCTTCAAACCACAGACAGCCCCAGACGGCTCGGGGAAACCAGAGGGTATATTCGTCATCCCGTTTCCCCCTCCGAACGTCACTGGCAGCCTCCATATTGGTCACGCTCTCACTGTCGCTATCCAAGACGGCTTGATACGCTGGTCAGTCCTACGTTCTCGCTGTATGTGTCGTCTAATTGAAATTTATTGAGGAATCGCATGTTGGGCAAGACAACGCTGTTTGTTCCAGGCTTCGATCACGCTGGTATCTCGACCCAGTCTGTCGTAGAGCGCCGTCTGTTCAAGCAAGAAGGTAAAACGCGACACGATCTCGGTAGAGAGACCTTTTTAGACAAGGTCATGGATTGGAAGAACGAGTTTGTGTTCTGTTTCGTGAACAGGGATTCGTATCTCACATCTTGCAGCTATCAATCACGTATCACTAATCAACTCCGTCGACTGGGAGGAAGCTTCGATTGGGATCGTGTTGCATTCACCATGAACCCCGTAAGCAGAGGACGCCCCTGCTGTCATTTATCTTACCTGCGTTTCAGTCACTCTCAAAAGCTGTCATCGAAAACTTTTGTCGCCTACACGAGGGTGGTATCTTGTATCGCGACAATCGTTTGGTAAACTGGTGTGTGAGGCTAAATACAACTTTATCAAACTTGGAGGTGCGGTATTCGCGTTGATGGTTGCCTTCTTTTTGTTAACATCATTTAGGTGGATCAAAAACAACTAGAGGGCAGGACCTTGCTCAACGTCCCAGGTTATGATCCAAAGGAGAAATTCGAATTTGGTGTCATCACATCATTTGCGTACCCTATCGAAGGCTCTGGTACGTCATCACTCTGTAGTACCTTTTCCTGAAACTTACACCCTCGTAGATGAGAAGATTATTGTCGCGACCACACGTCCGGAGACGATGCTGGGTGATTCCGCCATTGCCGTGCATCCCGAAGACAATCGTTATAAGGTGTGGCTATCACGTTCGTAGTCGCATCTGTCATACTTAAACCTCTCCAGCACCTTCACGGGAGATACGCAAAGCACCCTTTTGTAGACAGGCGGTTACCGATCATTGCGGATGATATGGTTGAAAAGGATTTCGGAACGGGTGCGGTGAAGATCACGCCTGCTCATGACCCAAACGACTACGAAGTCGGGAAGCGCCATAATCTGGAGTTCATCAGCATTCTCAACGATGATGGGACGCTAAATGCTAATGCCGGAGAGAAGTTCAATGTAAGTCTGATGACTGTCCCGAGCACGCGAAGCTTACTTATGTATACTGGGAGGGCATGAAACGGTTCCATGTTAGGAGAGAGGTCGTCAAGGCGCTTACAGAAGCTAGATTGTTCATCGAGACAAAAGATAACCCAATGCAAATTCCTATTTGCAGGTGAGTATCGCCTTGACTTCGGTTTATATGCACATATCAATATCTGCATACAGTAAATCCGGAGACATCATAGAACCTATCTTGAAGCCTCAGTGGTGGGTAAAATGCAAGCCTTTGGCGGAGGAGGCAATCAAGGTACAGTAGGATTCAGCGTCAGTTGGAGCGGTGTCTCACCTATCTTAAACCCACGCTATAGCGATCCCGCGCGGGGGAGCTCAAGATTACCCCAGCGCAATCAGAAGCAGATTGGTATAGATGGTTAGACAATATTCAAGACTGGTGTATCTCCCGTCAATTGTGGTGGGGCCACCGTTGTCCCGCGTACTTCGTCCGCATAGAGGGAGAGGGGAACGACGTGCGTGTGCGATGGTCCTCGGGTCGCAACACGATTGTTGACAACTGCGTTATTTACAGATTAACGACGGCAAGAACTGGGTCGTGGGTCGGACGCTCGAAGAAGCCACCGAACGCGCCAAGGTTTTGGCTGCAGGCAGGAGCTTCACCCTCGAGCAAGACGAGGATGTGCTTGATACGTGGTTCTCCTCTGCCTTGTGGCCATTCTCTATCATGGGATGGCCAGAAAAAGTAATTTACTTTTTGCTTACCTGATTATTGAGTCTGACCTGTAACAGACCTCTGATCTCGAACATTACTACCCTGCGAGTTTGCTAGAGACAGGCTGGGATATTCTGTTCTTCTGGGTTGCTCGCATGGTATTGCTCGGCATCTATCTTACGGGCAAAGTTCCGTTCGGCGAAGTCCTTTGCCACGCAATGATTCGCGATGCTCACGGACGGAAGATGAGTAAAAGTCTGGGCAATGTCATTGATCCTCTAGACGTCATTCGCGGATTACCTCTTGAAGACCTTCACCAAAAGTTGTACGAAGGCAACCTGGATGACAAAGAAATTGCAAAAGCTATCGCAGGGCAGAAGAAGGACTTCCCGAAGGGCATTCCTGAATGTGGGACAGACGGTCTTCGATTTGCTTTGTGTGCTTACTCGGGTGGAGGTAAGTTTAGGTCTCTGGTTTGGGAGAAACTGTTGGTTACGCTCACACATAGGCCGTGATATTAACCTCGAGATTCTTCGCGTGGAAGGATATAGAAAGTTCTGCAATAAAGTTTTCAATGCCACCAAGTTCGCGATGCTCAAGTTTGAACCTGACTTCATCCCTATCGATGTGGCAAAGGTAGTCCACTCTTCATCGACGTACTCGACTTGCTCATAAACAACATAGCTCACTGGAAGCGAGACTCTGGTTGAGCGATGGATCCTCCACAAGCTTAACTTCGCTGCGGGCGAGGTCAACAAATGTCTGGAAGTGCGGAATTTCATGGCTGCGACTACAGCGGTGTACAACTTCTGGCTGTACGAGCTATGTGACGTATACATCGTACGTGATCTTCGCCGCATACACTGGCGATCTCGTTGTTCATCGTATACAGGAGGCGATGAAACCCATGACCGACCCCTCAGCTGATCCCAATGTGCGCACGTCGGCACAACAGACTTTGCACACCTGCCTCGATTATGGTCTTCGGCTCCTCCACCCCTTCATGCCGTTCGTCACCGAGGAGCTCTGGCAGCGCCTCCCTAGGCGATCAACAGATCTTCCCTCCATCATGGTATCGCGATACCCCACCTTTGTGAGTCACCTTGGCACGCGAATCCGGGGCTATCTTACCTATCGTATCGACAGGACACGGATTTCCAATCCGCGGATGCCGACGAGAAGTTCGATCTTGTCTTCGCGGCGTTGCGGGCGGGTCGCTCGCTAGCAGCGTCATATAATTTGCAATCGAACATACAACGTATGTTGCTATCATGAGAATGCTTGCAGGGTGATCGAGCTCATGATTCCGTTCAGTCTATATCCATGTCCAGACTCCCGAGGAGAAGGCTCTGTTCGAATCCCAGTCTTCTACGATCGGTGCTTTGACGAAGGGTTGTACGAAGGTGGAAGTCATCCAAGAGTCCTCTTCGCAAATACCGACAGGATGCGGCTCGACCGTTGTCTCGTCGACTGTGGTAGTGTATCTCCAGGTGCAGGTATGTCAATTCCAGGTTGCTCTGATTTGTTTTCTGACCTGCTGCAGGGTCTTGTAAACCTGGAAGCGGAGGTTGCCAAGTGTGACAAGAAAATCGACCTCGTTCGTCTCAATCTCGAGAAGCTCTACAAAATGATATCCCAACCGGACTATCAAACCACCGTGCCTGAAGCTGTGCAACTCAGCAATGAAGAAAAGGTTGGCATATCGCTTTACCTTTGAGGTTTCTTTCAAGCTGATTTGAGAAATGCCTGTGTAGCGGAAAACGTTGGAGGTGGAGCTTTCGGCACTCCAAGAATCGAGAGAGATGTTTGCCAAGTTGCAGTAGACGAAGAGAAGGAAGTTTTGTAATACAGTAACCCGACGTTGCTATATACGAGGCAGAAACTTGAATTAACATGGTCCTTTACTTACCCACGTCGTGTATCACCCAAGTATACAGGACCATTTAGAGACTCGCACCAGCTCGGCCGAGCCGAATTCACGCACACGATGCACCAAGCACTAGATCTGTTCGAACCATTCTTGTCAAGCTCAGGTTGCATATTATACTCGCATCATAATAATACTAGTCACATCTAGAACACTTCCATTGATATGAAGGCCAAGATATCTACGCTTATCGCTGCATTGGTGAGGCCGCCCTGACAAATCACGTTACTGTAGATGGCGCAATTCCATGTGCTGCGTGGACGTACGCAACAAAATGCACTTACGAGAGTACATATACCCATGACAGGTTGAGAAGCCCCTTCCTGGTCACGGTCATCTACAACTTTTCAAGTCAGTCGTTGTATTCTGCAAAATGTTTGCGTGGTTGTAAGTCCTCTACCTAACGTGACATTCCGACTCGTCAAGCTGACTTACTAGCAGGCTTTCCTTTGTCCCTATAATGTTGGGCCTCCTCACTTTGCGTACGCTGGATCAAGACCCGGTGCCAGGTCCACCCTCGACCGATCCGGCATGTGCAAACCCTCCCATGAACCAGTGTGCTTTCTATGCCGACTGTCTCGAGTCCAGATACCGATGTGGTCCTAATGGCTACCCTATTGGTTATGGCCAATATTACTGCCAGAAATTCTCAGACAACCGCACCTTATTTGATACCAAAGGCCAGCAATGGATGATTGACACCATGCACTGTCTACAACTGGCGCTCGTCGGGAAGGCCATCGACGCCCCTCCCACGGCTTGTCAGGCTCTGAAAGACCAAGCGTTTGCCTCGCACGCAGGGTGTTACACCAGCAATGGGTTCTGTACGCTGGACGTGGATGATTGGGCGGCGGTGTTGGAGATCGTGGATATTAGGACACTTTTCTCGAGTTGGGACGCGTTCAAAGCGACCATTGAGACGGCGGTAGATTGTGGAGCGTTTTATACGTACATGGTGGGGAGGGGATTGTTCTAACTTTTAGTCAAGTCGGTATCGGTTCGTCATTACAGAGAATGTACTGTATACATATACGTTATGTCTTGAATTTCAGCCAGAATTCTCCCCTTTTGATGTGTGTTGGCGCGTGGCTCGGGGTCGCAGCCGCGGGCAAGTATGGAGCACAGCGCGTGTATCCATAATTATGACCTTGTCCAAGGCTGAAAAGTCGTACATCCAGTCATCACTTCTCTCCGATCCACCACTACGTCTCGATGGCCGCTCACTTCAGGATTATAGACTTATTGCACTTGAGACAGGAGTGGTCCCTCTTGCAAATGGGAGTGCCAAGGTATGCATAGGACGTCCCGGGCGAGGTGGATACGTGCAGGAGGCTGGAGGCGTGGGTGGTGGAACAGAAGTGGTCGTTGGAGTGAAACTAGAAGTAGCCGGGGCTGGCGAAGAAGAAGGAGGAGGGACAGTCGCATGTACCGTTTCTTGGTGGGTCACTTCTACTCCATCCCCTTCTCCTCGACGCCTTTGGATTTGGCAAACCGACGGTCACTTGGCAGTTCCCCCGCAGCATATCCTTCATTATCCTCCAACACGTTGGACGACCTCCAATCAGATCTGACGATCCTTTTGGAGAGCGTGCTCTCCCATCCGTCTCTCCACCCAAGCAATTTGGTTATCGTGCCGGGGAAGAAAGCCTGGACTGCAAAATTGGACGCGGTGGTATTCGCGGACGGGGGAAACATCGTTGATTGCCTCATGCTCGCATCTCGGGCTGCGCTGTGGGACACCAAAGTCCCGCGTACCAAAGAGGTGGAGTATCGGGCCCCACGTAGGCATACCGCACAAGGCGATGCTGGGATGGACGTGGATTTTGATGGCCAAGCGGAGGAAAGGAGCGGATTCGAGAGAGATGGGTTGAGCAGGGCAACCGATTTCGAGCTCACTGATTATTGGGACGAGGGAGAGATCTTGAGCGGGAGGGAATCGTGGCCGGTGTGCGTCACACTTAATGTCGTACGTTCGTTCTCTCGTCTCTGCTTGACTCTGTCACACAGGTATGGCCCACGCGTTGATCCATGTACTGCTAGTTATCGAACGTGCACTTTTTGGACGCCACGCTACAGGAAGAAGCCTCCGTACCATTGCGGATGTATGTAATGTATGCGTTCCCGAGAGGGAAACCCACCCTTCAGACATTCAGATTGGTGGGCCCGGAGGTGTCTACCATGGACCGAATAAGAGATCTTATCAAGGTTGGCATCAGTCGTTATATGGTTCCCCATTCTCTGAGCTGATTCCGCCACGATGTTATAGCATGCAGAAACGTATGCCCACAATGCGTGGACGGGGTTGGAGGCTAAACTCAAAGACGAGGAGGCTCGGCGAGGTGTAAAGGCCCGTGAAAAGTTCTACGGCAGATTCAGATTGAGATGACGGGGGCGTATTGAAGAACGACTGACAGAGCCGATCATGTGTGAGGAAAGTAATACCCAAGGACACAGTGACATCTTCGTAGCGTTCCTCGTTATGTAATGGCACTTTTCAGAGCTTCCTGAACTTATCAGCGCCAGCGCACACCAACCAAGGTTCGGATTCGGCCTTCTCGTAAAGCATACACAGCACAGTGGCTAGCAAGTTGGCGGTCGTGAGCCTGGCGCGCTGCAGACCTTTGGTGTATCTCTTCATTTGCTGCCTAGTATTTATCTGCAGAATCTCCTGACTTGGGCGACTTCGGAACGACTGGTTAGGTTCCTCCAGCGCAGTGTCACAGGTCCCGTTTGGACATAGTGACTGCAGTAATCTGATGAGTTACAAGGTCACTACTTAGGGGCCGACAAATGTGGCTGACGGCGTAGCGTAACTATAGTGCGATCAGGATGCTATATCTCATCCTCTGGGCCCTCCTCGATCATCTTCGCATATTCTTCGTAGGTTGCAAATGTTGGTAAGGTCTTCCGTTTCTTGCGTTTGGCTTGACTCTTGTCCTTCCGCTTGCGTTTGTCGCCGCCACTGATTCCTCCCCATTCTTCATCGTTCTGTTCAGTTTCCGCGTCTGAAATATCATACTCAATGAGACCGTTTGGAATGTCATCCACAGCGACCAGGTCATCGTCGTCAGACCCTTCAGCAAGCGAGACACCATCGCTGAATTTGTTTCCATCAGAATCGATCTCGAGTTCTCCCTCTCCCTCGGCGCTCGAGTTGCTGGCTGCGTCAGGATCAGATAACGGTTCATCATCATCATCCTCTAAGAACGCTTGATCTCCTATTTCACGCGGCATGGTAGCTTGCATTACCTGGCAGTTCGCATAAGAATCGGAAGCAGAAGCTCTCGGTGTTCGCACCTTCCACATGGCATCCTCTTCAGCCTCGTCAGACCCTTCTTCATCAGCTTCGTGTTTGCTGTCTGTACCGTCCTCATCGGATACTTTGCCAGAGTGCTGGAGCTCTTCCGATCCCACCCCTTCGCTATTCTCGCCCTGGTCGGTGTGGGCAAGTTGCCTGCGGTTTTTTCTTGAAAAATACTTGTGGAAGAAGACCTAGGCGGGATGAGACACCGTTGTATACCCAGTGAACATTATCATACCTCATCTACAGGTATCTCTTCCACCCTTTTCTTCCAGAATTTCTCTTCGTTTGGCAGGGCACCGCCGCTAACCTCACCCTTGACTCGTTTGACAGCAACGCCGTCGGCAGTACTCGCAGCGGGCTGCATGGCACTTGCACCTTTTGATTTTGATTTTTTTGGGTTCTTGTATATAAAACGATCGAGGAAATGAGAGAGCGTGTTGAGCGTGAGGTCCGGGCTCGAGGTGATGGGTTGCGAAGCGAGGAGCTGACGTGCATGAAGTGAAATAGTCGGGTGATAATGATGCAGGAGTGGCAGCTAGATACGAAGGGGTTAGCAACTGGGGCCCCCATAGAAAGCGACGCACAAGTTCGTATAATGGTGAAGCTGATGCATGTGCAAACTGGGGATCTCGTTTTCGGGGATCATAATCTTCTGTTTCTGATGAACTTGGTATTCCTTGAAGGAATGCGCGCAGACCCGGAATAGTGCTGAAAATCTTGGGAGGATGAAAGCTATTAACCACCGAGATTGGGTACGACTCATACTTACTTCTCCGAGGAGATAGAGCCCCCCAACTACAAATTCTGTGCCTCTGGCTCCACCACTGACTAATACTTGAATAAACCTACGAACGAAGCTCTTGACCCTCCCACTATTGTTGTCTGTTTTCAGGGATTTGAATAGTAAATTCAAGTACATTGTCTGCTTCGAAGACGATGCCAATCGTCCATCGTGGAGGGAGGAGTACAGTGTACGATAATACCGGTCCATGATTGACTGAGAGCGCGATGAAGGCGATGAGGAACCTGGTTGACTAGCAAGCGACGATGAAAGATGTTGAATAAGGACGAGAGATTGCAGTGATATGTTGAAAGTCGACGTGTGCGTGATGAGGAACAGAGTGTCAATATGCTTGTGGAAACTGAACTTTGCAATAAGCCTCGTGAGATGGAGACGAAACTGCCATGTTACCTTGCCTCAGCAGCATCGAGTTTCGCGAATGGTAGAGCGCGGTTTACACCGGTAAGGATGGCAGATATGAGCTTTCCGTGGGTGTCTTCTTCGTTCTCAACAACTTTGCCTTCGCCGAGGAGGTCTCCAAAGACGCGGAAGTAAACGTCAATGAGTTGTAGAGCAACGTCTGTATCGCCTGGCTGGAGAAAGATCTGGTTGAGTGTTATAGCTGCATAGTAACAGGCATGCTCGTTCGCCGTGTTCTTGCCCGATGTTGTCGCAGCTACGGGAGCAAAGATCAATGAAGTCATCTCGCGTATGACGACTGTTTTCATCGGCGGATGTGTTTGTAGGACTTGAAGGATGTGGAAGGAGGCACGAGAGCAAATTGGTTTCTCTCCATCTCCCTGCATGGAATTACGATCAAGAGAGATGTCAAAATGAGAATGCACTTACCAGCTTGTTCACAAGCAGCTTGAGTAGATTGTGTTCTTGCTCAGGCTTATTCCGTAGGAGGCTGCAGATCAGCGAGAGTGCTTGGGCCCTCACATATGGTAGGGGATCAGCGGCGAGGTTTTCGAGTATTTGCAGGACCGAGAAAAAATACTTCTTCAACCAATCTTCAAAGTACCATGCAAGCAATTGTTCATCACTGATGTAAGGATTCGTCAAGGGCTGGTCGCGGAAATATCTGGTGTGACGGTCAAGTGTGAATATGAACCAGAGGAACAGACCCACTTGAGCTTGCGATCTGGTGCACCACCGCCGACCCACCAATCGACGATGCAGCGCAGTGCTTTCAGGCTTTCTCCGCGACCCCCTTTACCTTTACCTCTCTCAGCCAAACTCTTCAAGGCATCAAGAGCGTTTGTATTGTGTAAAGGACTACTTTGGACGAGGAGCGTCAGAGCACTCAGCCGATCAGACAGCGTCCCCGACTGCAGAATTTTTTGGAGGAACGCAAATTCGGACTTTGTGGACGTGACGGTGGATGAAGACTGGAAGGAGAGCACTGCCTGCGCGTGAAGGGCAGAAGCACGATCAAAGAGGCCTGCGGCATTTTCAGGATGAGGTCTAGTCGTCATGCGGGCTGGTCAATCGGAAACTCAAAAATCCTACTATTATGGTCAAGGTAGTAAGTAGTCACAAACATTCGTTTGGAATTGTACTCTCGCCAACTCAACCCAGTCCTTCGACCACGGTCTCTTTGAAAGTTATCTTCTCGACATTGCAACTTCAAACAACGCGAAGTATCCGCATACAAGGTAACTACATTTGAACGCTCGACGACATGGTCAGCGCAACGACCACCGATGCGGTCCCAATCGAAACCGCACACGAGGACATGATCGTATGCATACGCTTCCGTTCTGAGCGTGCACGTATTCATGTCATTCTTATTCCTTTTAAGCACGACGCCCAGCTCGACTACTACGGAAAACGGCTGGCCACGTGTTCTTCCGACCGTACCGTCAAGGTTTTCAACGTTGTCGACGGCGAGCCGTCCAAGTCGGGAGGGCAGACGCTCAAGGGGTGCGTGTTCAATGGATCCACCGAGACTCAGGCTCACATCCTTGTCCTGCTAGTCACACGGGCCCCGTCTGGCAAGTCGCATGGGCCCACCCCAAGTTCGGTAATATCCTCGCATCATGTTCGTACGATGGCCAAGTGCTCATCTGGAGAGAGCAAACGCAAGGACCGTCAGCCGGATCGTGGACGAAAATCAAGGAGCACTCGTTGCACAGCGCGTCAGGTGCTTCCTGCATCTACATGCATGTGCTCATCTGACCCTCTGCTATTGTGAAGTCAACTCTATCTCTTGGGCCCCTCACGAGCTAGGTGCTATCCTGGCATGCGCCTCTTCCGATGGAAAGGTCTCTGTACTCACATTCAAAGGTCCATTCTACCTTACTTTTATCTCGAGTTCATCACTGATGATTCCACCGACTTTTACCCAACACCCTCTCCAGACGACGGCCAGTGGGTCGCCGATATCTTTAACGGCCATGCTATCGGCTGCAATGCTGTCTCCTGGGCCCCCGCCACCCACCCCGGCTCGCTCATCCACCCACATCAGCTTGGAGCGCCAGCCCCTCCCGCGCCTTTTAAACGCTTTGCCAGCGCTGGTTGCGACAACCTCGTCAAGATCTGGTCTTTTCGTGATGACACCCAGACGTGGGTCGAGGAGGAGACGCTCGAGGGACACGGAGACTGGGTGCGCGACGTCGCATGGGCTCCAAATATCGGACTGCCAAGGAGTTATATAGCAACAGCGTCGCAGGTATGTCTGCGAAGTGAGGTAGAGGGTGATGTGATGCGTTTCTGACATCCCATTGGTTATTCGGTCATAGGACAAGTCTGTGCTCATTTGGACCAAGGACACGCCGACTGCACCATGGGTCAAGACGGCCCTTGACCCGTCCCCTACTGCATCCCAGAATACGCCGACAACACCGGGGAAGTTTCCCGATGTGGTTTGGCGTGTGTCGTGGAGCCTCGCGGGCAACATCCTTGCCGTAAGCTGTGGCGACGGAAAGGTGACGCTTTGGAAAGAGAACTTGAAGGGCGGTTGGGAGTGTGTGAGCGACGTGAACAGTTGAGGTGATCGTGAATTTTGTATGCTCTATGTATACAAGCTACCATGACCCCTGACCAGGGCAGAATGGAAAAAGTCACTTGAACACTGTTTGTTCAAAGATTTATTATCACAGCATAAAACGAGGGAATCTTAACGAGTGGAGTTGAAATATCAGCGCCCTCCGGGCATCCCTGGAGTCGGAGCCTGGACCCGAGGAAGCCGTTTAGAACACATCTGTTGGTATAGTCTATTTCGTGTGTGCTTTCTATGTACATAACAACCTAGAGTGGATTAAAGTGGAGATAATCAACAGGTCACCTGAATCTGCACTATAGAGTAGATTTCCTGCAAACAACAGTAGTCATCACACATGTACAAATTGCAGAATCCTGTTGTGAATAGTTGCTGTGCCATCTTCAAGTTGCACAACACCTATGATATAGTAGTTGTGGAAGTACACTCAGTACTGATAGAGTCAGTGACTGAGGTGTGTAGAGGCGTTGTGGCATGTCTTATCTATGTGCTTAGATAATGACATAGCAGTCCGTTTGTACTGTAGTCTATAGAAATAATACAACACTCCCCCTTCAAACGGAAGCGTGTAGTCCAAGTTTGTGTGCAAAATGCTTAGCCTTAACACTAGGTAAAGCTTTAGTAAGGGTATCAGCGATCATGTCACCAGTAGGACAATAAACAAAACGAAATGAACTGTCCTCAACAGTGAAACAAATAAAATGGTAATGAAGTCCAATGTGCATTGTATGTGCATGATAACTGCTGTTGTGTGTCAATGCGATGGCTGACTGATTGTCCACTAGCAAGGTCGCGCAAATGCACAACATCCCATATCGTCAGACTGCCGGTTCCCTCATCCACCTCGCTACCGGTACGAGACCCGACAATGCTTTTGCCACATCATATGTCTCTCAATTCAATGCAAACCCCAGATGGGAGCACTGGAAGGCCATTAAATGCATTTACTGTTATCTCATCGGCACGAAGTCGCTAGCGCTCACCTATGGAATGCAGACAAAAGGTCTGGTCGGGTATGTAGACACTGACGGAGCTACTCAGGAGCACCAACAAGCGATCACTGGATACACTTTCCTCATTGATGGGGGAGCGATCCTTTGGGGCTCGAAGAAACAGGAACTCATCACACTTTCTACCACCAAATCCAAGTATGTTGCTGCTACACACACTGCGAAAGAAGCCCTTTGGCTCCGTCATCTTATCAAAGAAGTTTTTTGCCCTCTAACTCATCCAACCATTTTATATGGGGTCCGCGGCGATTGTGCTTCGGACAGGTGGACGTTGGGATCGAGTGGGGTGGCGACCGGTTTCATGTCTATGAAGTTGTACTTAGTGAGAATGGCATTGACATATGGTTCCTGGGACAAGGAAATGGTCTGTGCGGTGCGATCACACGTAACCTTCATACCTAACAGCCAACTGATGGGTCTGAGATCAGTAATGTGAAAACGTGAACCAATCTTGTCCTTAAACGCCTTGATTAGTTCCAACAAACTGCCGGTCACTGTACAATCGTCAACGAGCAACACAAGAATGAAGATGTGGTGTGCTATGACAGCCATGAAAACTCCCCAATCAGCCTCCATCCACACAAACCCCTAGTCATGCAGTGTGTCACACAGTCCTCTATACCATTTGAGAGCTCCCTGTTTTGAACCATAGAGCGCGACGCAAAGTTGAGCAATGAGATCACGTCCACCTTTGTCAAAACCAGGGGGCAACTTCATGAAGATGATTTCATCGTCGTTGAGTTTTCCATTGAGAAAGGTGCTGTGAAAATCGAATACATTGACGTCCCAATCCTGTCGTGCTGCAACAGCAAGAATGAGACGGAGTGAAGCAAGTCGGGTGACTGGTGTAAGTCTCGTTGTAGTTGACTCCGTATTGCTGAGTGAAGCTGCGCACCACTAAACGCGCCTTGTATTTGTCAATCTCGCCCACAGCGTTCTTCTTAATCTTGAAGACCCACTTGCAGCTGACAATGTTGGTACCCTTGGGACGTTCAACCACATTCCAGGTATGCGCGTCGTTGAGGCTCTTCAATTTGGCGTTAATTGCCTCCTCCCATTTAGGCCAATCAGCTCGTGTCCGTGCTTCCTCCACCGTAGTCGGTTCCAGGCCCTCAGCATCAGCATTCCCAGCCAATAGTGCAAAGACTGCGCTGGTGTCATTAAATTCCCATGCCGCGGACGCGTGGTCATCAGGTACGTCTGCAGCTACCACAGGACCACCATCTACCAGCTGGATTCCTGGTGGGAACAACGACCCGCTTGTTTGACCATCATGAGTACCTTCACCCGCTTGCAACATCTTCAAGTACGGAGACTCAAATTGTTGGCGAGTTGACTGACGTGGTCCTTCATCAGGTGGTTCTGTCTCGAAATCCGGGCCAAGGTGATCTGGCTTAGGAATGGCCGGTGGCGATGGCATAGCAACAGCTGGCATTGCAGGTGGTATAGGTGCGTTCGTTACTGGTGCAGGTTGACTTGATGTCTTATTGTCATTGATGCAGATAGATACGGTATTATCTTCACGTTTGAAAGTAACATTGTGCTCGATGACGACAGCGTGTTGTGAAGGAAGATAAATCCGGTGCGCCATCGATTCAGAATTGTACCCTACCCATTGACCCTCACGTGCATGATCATCCAGCTTTGATCTGGTCTTGTTGAGCACCCAACATATTGCGCCCCATACAGATAAGTCCCCCAGATGGGGTTTCTTCCTGTATAGCATCTCATATGGTGTCTTGCCGTCAAGTGTGCGTGTAGCTGACCTATTCTTGACCCACACAACATGTAGTAGGGCTTTGCCCCACAGGTTCTTCGGTAGACTGCTCGCATGCAAGACTGTGCGCACTCACTTGACAAGAGTCTGATTCAAGCGTTTGGCAACTCCATTGTGCTCAGGCGTATTGTGAGTGGTGAGCTTCCATTCCGTTCCTCATGCAGCTAGGTGTTGAGAGAATTTGGCAGATAAGTACTCCCCCCCATGATCAGAATGAAGACATTTAATGGAGGCACCGTGCTGAGTTTTCAGCCAAGACTCAAAATCGAGGTATGCCGAGAATGTGTCAGATTTCACAAATAGCAATGAGACACATGTATAGCGCGTATGGTCATCCGTGAAGGAGCAGTAGTAGCCGTGTTTACCAGGGGTGAGGACTGGGGAGGGTCCCCAGACGTTGGTATGTACTTCATCACCTAGACTTGCGGTGCAGTTCAGTTCATGAGTTGTCCCTATGGGTTTGCATACTGCCTTCCCATATTCACAGGAGATACATTGCTCCATGGTGCTGTAGTCTGGATGTAGTGTCACACTGGTAATCATCCCTTTTGCCAATATGTCGCGAATTGTTGAGAAGCTGATATGAGATAGGTGAGTGTGAAGATCTGCCAAAGTAAGTCGAGTGTCGCTCCTTGCAGCCACAGCGCTCGGAATGGGGTAAGTGTTTTGTGCTCGATACAACCCATTTGTAACACTGACTGTTCCAAGGAGGCGCCGCTGGGGATCAAAGATCTGGCAAGCTCCCCTATCAAAGATTGCTCGGCAACCTGCTTGCACGAGACGACTAATGGAGACGAGAGTGACACGCATGCTAGGTACGTACAACACGTCCTTCAGGAGGATACACGAGTGACCACATCCATTCAATAGATAGATCAGTAGATCTCCTTTACCAACAGCGTTGAAAGTCCCATTATCGGCTCCCCTGATCAGTTTCAGTGGTATTTACACAAAGTTCAGAAACTGATCACGTGTGGGAGACAGATGCTGCAAAGCACTGCTGTTGTAGAGTTCAGGGATATCTGAGGTATGAGCCAAGTAGGAGTGGTGCTTTGATTCCGACTCCAGAACAGGTGAGGCGGCCAACCACGCACAGTTGGGTTGGGGATCAGCGTCAGTGGTATGCGCTGATGTCAACGAATTTCCCTTCCCTTCCTTAGACTTCTTCCCGTGTGGTTTCCAGCCCTTCAGGGCCTGACCCGCTTTGCCACCACCTTCTTCCCAACAGTCGGGAGTTTTGTGACCTGGCCAACCACAATTATAGCAGTTGCTGGTGAACCTGGGCTTACGCTGGCCCTTGCCCCTTTTTCCAGACGAGTCTGCTCCGAAAGCTGTGTCCTCGGTTGCTTTCCCTTTTGATTTGCCCCCATCTTGAAGAGTGAGTCGGTTGTACTCCTTGAGAACAACATCCATCATCTCATCAGCTGTAATAGATTTCTTCTGTAAACATATGGTGGAAGACAGAGAGGCCAATCTGGGATTATAGGATCGGGGTAGAGACGCATATATGATGTTAAAGAGGTCTTCATCGGATACAGGATGTCTGACCGATGCCAGTTCCTCACGTAGCCCAATAATCCTGTCTATATGCGCGCGCACGTCGCCTGCCCCCTTGAGTTTGATTTTCCCAAGTTGTCATCATAGCTCAGTGCTGACGACGAGGGAGCGATGTTCGAAAAGTGCACTAAGCATGTCGTAATACTCCTGGGCAGACCTTTTGTTGACGAGACGAATGAAAAGAGAATTCGGGAGTGTATTAGCTATGATGTGCTGAACTTTCATGTCTTTCTCAAGCCAGGTAGACAGATCCTCATTGTAGTTCATGACTGCTGTGATCTCATCAGGAGTCGTCGCTGTCCATCCAGCCAATTTCACAGCTGCTGGATCAATGGGTTTTGCTTTCGTACCATCGAGGTACTCAGTGAGTCCTTGACTGGCTACAACAAGCTGGAGTCGGACCTTCCAGGTCGTCCACTCCTTACTGGACATGTCAAGCTTGGATAGCTTGATCTCCTTGTGTGTAGTGCTGGTCATTACGACGGATGTATGCACGCATTTGGTGTGTATCTTAGCAATTAGAGCGCAGGGCTCATAACCTGTGGAAGTACACTCAGTACTGATAGAGTCAGTGACTGGATGTATTGTACCTGTGGAAGTACCCTACAGCAAGTAAGTACAGGAAACAGGTACAGTGATAAGGGATCTCACCTCAGTACTGATAGAGTCAGTGACTGAGGTGTGTAGACGCGCTGTGGCACATCTTATCTATGTGCTTAGGTAATGACGTAGCAGTCTGTTTGTACCGTAGTCTATAGAAATAATACAACAGTAGTAGCACCAGACAACACTTGGTGCTTTGCAATATGTTCTGCCACTTCTGTCCCCACATACTTGCAATTCAAGTTGGTGCCTTTCCATCTTAGCACATAACATTGCACAGTTGACTCATCAGCAAAACAGCATTTTGCTTATTCACCATTATTCATACTTACAAGCCCACTCAATTTCTTGTTTTGTTCTTATTTCACACTTATTTGACTTGCTTTTAACTCAACTGTATTCACATTAAGTGTACACTAAATGTGTACTAAAAGTGTGCTAAAAATGTACCAAAAGTGTAGCAAAGTGTAGCAAAGAAAGTGTAGTAAAAAGCAAACAAAAGTGTAGCAAAGTGTAGCAAAAAAAGTGTACTAAAAAATGGACAAAAAGTGTAGCAAAGTGTAGCAAACAAAGTGTACTAAAAATTGTACAAAAGTGTAATACTCCCTCCCCTACATATGTCCCAGCCATTTGTTTGGTCAAGCCATGGTGCACAAGAGGTTGGAAGTTCTGTGATGAGGTGAGCTTGTGAGCACCACCATAGAAATGTGCCTTTGTAACAGATTGGTTCTCAAGATAGATTCCCACTGATTATTATTCTTTCCCAGTGATCATGTGATAAGCCAACATATAAGTTTTCACAGGACAATGGCTTGTTTCCAGATTTCTTTCACCCCTCCTCCTTCGAACATGTCTCCCTCACTCATTCTGCTCTTTTAAGTATTCTCTTATTTATTATGACATCCTTCACTGTACCCACTCCCTCTGTCAGGTCTGCAGCCAATATAATTCTGTCTAGTAGCGCTGTGCCCCCTCCATGTACCTTACTCGAAATCAATGCAGAAAATGATGTGTGTACTTCTTGCAATGTGGTCCTTCAGTCCTGTCAGGACACTAGAGGGTCTAATGTTCCTCTCAATGGGAATTTACTCCCCCTTCCTGTTCCTTCCACTCACACATTCTCTTCTATGCCTTCCTTAGCACAACAGTAGATGACTGCTTTTGCTACCATGTCCCCCCACTCTAAGGTGCAGGCTACTCAGGCCTTTAATTGACAGAATCTATGAGAGGGCAGGAATTGCCCAGGACTATGTAAGTATGTCAGCTATAAGTAAACAATATGTGAAAAGACACTCACTTCAGCCGCTGCCTAAGAGGGTGGAAATGACTGAGGTGTGTGTTAGCGAGTAGAGACTATATATACTGTGGGTGAAGGTATACTCGTATTATGTTATGTGTAAGCGGGTCCGAAAGAAGTGTGTAATATGTGCTGTAAATGTTGGCTAAGAAATAATGAGAAGTCTAAGTGTGATAAAAGCTCATTCTGGGTTCAGAATGAGCATGGGAAAATTCCAGAAATAGTTTCGGAGTAGTTCCAAGATGCTAGTCTCAGAACCTGCGGAAGGGCGTGATAAATCTGGAAGTACCTTCAGAACCAGTGGTTCTGGGATATGGTTCCAGAGTGACACTTCTGGACTTGGAAGTGGTGGAACCAGAATGGTTTGGGACTTGATTATGGATGAATATTGCCACTCCCACTTGAGTATAACCATAGTTCCTAAAGGCTAAAAGGAGTGGATGGCGTGCGACAGCTATCTATCGAGAGATAACTGGGTATATGTTAGCTCGAGTAGGTAGATGGTATAATAGTATCAACTCACCTCAGTCGTCATGCATGGTAAGCAATGGACTGAGGTGCTGCAGTAACAAGCAGTCTCTCTGATATACAGTATGACAAGGGCAAAGGGCCTGAAAGGTATCATGTGCTTAGGCAACGCTGTGATGTGATATGGCACGAGTGTCAGAATGTAAAAGGGAGCGACAAAGAGAAACGACAATGCAATGTTATATGATGAATGATGGGATGTCAAAAGATGTCCGAAATAACTCACAACAGTGTTGCAAGCTCAGATCATGGCTGAACAGCATGAGCTTGTGGTATCCAACAGTCCCATGGCTTTAATGAACTTCCAGTGTTGATTTCTTACAAGTGGTTTTGTAAGTACAGTGGCTCAAAAAAGTGTCCCAATGTTTGGCTATTTTGCAAAGACTTGACATTTGCAGGAGAACCAAAAGGTGTTAGCTCTAACCCCTGCTGAGTCATTGATAGCCCTAATCCTTACCCTGAAGATGAGCCCTTAGTCATGTGATTTGGTTGTCATGGTACTGAGATATGGCTCTAATAAAGTGACATGTCATTGGAACACTTTTTTGAGCAACATTTCTATTCTATAATTTAGTACTTTGTATGCCCTCCCTTTGCTTTTATCAATGCCTCTAGTCTTCTAGGCATACTCTATATTAATCCTTGACATTCCTCAACCTCTATTTTTCCCCACTCCACTTCAATTCTCTTCCAAAGCTCCCAAACCCCCCTTGGTGGTGTTGTATGGCTGTTGAGCTTCTTTTTGAGGATTTGCCAGAGATGTTCAATGTGATTAAGGTTTGGAGATTGTGCTGGCCAGTCAAGAAGCTTGATCCCTTGAGATTCCAGCCACTCCTTGGCTCTTTTAGAGGTGTGCGTGGGGTCATTATCTTGTTGAAAGATAATGCTCTCCTCAGGAATTCCAGAATTTTCCATGGAAGGAAGCAGATTGTCCTCCAAGATGGAGACATACTGCTCAGCATTCATCCTTCCTTCAACCTCTGCAAGAATCCCCACTCCATTCCAACTCATGCATCCCCAAATCATCAAGGAACCTCCTCCAAACTTTACTGTTCCCTGGACTTTCTTGTCTTGCAAAGGCTTCCCTGCCAATTTCCACACATACTTCCTTCCATCTGACCCAATCCTGTTGATCTTGGTTTCATCTAACCAAATGTCCCTAGTCCAGTCCTCCACAGTCCAGTGTTGGTGCTTGAGAGTAAAGACTAGCCTATGTTGCCTATGCTTCACAGACAAGAGTGGCTTCTTTTTCTTGACTACAGTCTTGAGAGATGCAGACTGGAGAACATTCCTAACAGTTTGAGCAGAGACAGGAGAGGAGAGAGCAGAATTGATGAAATGGGTGACCTGGACAGCATTTTCAACTTTGCCAGAGGTGATACTAGAGACAATTCTCCTTTTATCAGTAGGAGAAAGTTTGGAAGGACATCCTAATTTGATGTTTTCCTTGCCTGGGTAGATCTCTTTGATGACCCTGGCCACAGTAGACTTCCCCAGACCAGTTTGGAAGGATATTTGCCTAGTAGAAAGGCCAGATTCAGAGAGAAAAAGAATATTGGCTCTAGCAGAGGAGGAAATGAATTTCATGATGAAGTAGGTTAGCTGGATGGTATCTCTGCTCTTTATATCATTTGGAATTATGTAAGTGACATAATCAGACAGGGTTGAAACACAACATCCATCAGAACCTTATGTTATTTACTAAATGATAGTTGATAAAATCAGGGTCAAATAAGTGTCCCAATGACATATCATTTTAAGATGGCTATATCTCAGTGCCATGACAACCAAATCACATGACTAAGGGCTCATCTTTAGGGCAAGGATTAGGACTATCAATTACTCAGCAAGGGTTAGAGCTAACACCTTTTGGTTCTCCTGCAAATGTCAAGTCTTTGCAAAATAGCCAAACATTGGGACACTTTTTTGAGCCACTATATATCTGCCACCATGTCTCCAGTCAGAACATAGCAAACAACTGCTTCTCCCTTTCCAACAAGGTCATCTTTGACAAAATGGTATTTCCGTTGGATGTGCTTGGTTCATGCTTGGAACTGTGAATCACGGATAGGATTATGGCAGCTTGATTATTGCAGAATAGTTTAGTCAGGCCCTTTTGTGTATGCCAAATTTCATTGAAGAAGGTCCAGAGCCATGCAAGGTGCTGTCCAGCATTGCTAAGTCCAATGTATTCTGATTCAGTAGTTGAGAGTGCAATCATGTTTTGTTGTTTGCTGGACCAGGAGATGGCCCCATGATTGCTCATGAAAAGGAAACAGGAAGTGGATTGGGAGTTGTCAGGATCCTGAGACCACCCAGCATCAGTGTATCCATGGAAGTCTAGGTCCATTGAGATCTCAGTTCCATCGAATCTGAGTTCCATGTCCTTTGTGGCTTGGATGTACCTGAGTGCTCACTTTGCTGCTCTCCAATGAACTACAGTAGTTTGGGTTTTGCACTGAAGTGACTAAGTGTCCCAACTGTGTATGCAATATCTGGACGTGTTCCGAGCATGAGATACATAAAGGACCCAATTAGGGTGAGATAAGAAACTTGATATCCTTCAATCACCATTTCTGGAATGCTACGATCATCCTCTGGGTCAGTTGCAGAGAGGTGGAAATTGGGTGCCATCAGAGTCCATACAGATTTACAGTTTGACATATTGGTATGGTCCAGGACTGTCCGGGAGTACTGTGATTGGGACAGAGAGATGGTTTGAAGTTCATGATTGCACTTGATTTCAATTCCCAAGATGACTGTACTTGGCTTCTCTAAGATCCTGCATTTTGAAGCTAGAGGAAAGTTTCTTTTTGATGGAATCCATGAACTTCCGAGAACTGGCAGCTAAGAGTAGGTCATCAACATAGACAACCAAGAAGCAGACCTGTCCGTCCTTCCAGTAGACATAGAGACATGTCTCTGCATCCAAACGAGTGAAGCCAAGTTCTTCAAGCTTTCGATCTAGGGTTTTGTTCCGAGTTCGTCCAGCCTGTAATGAGTCCATATTGGGAGTGTCAGAGCTTCCAGCAATATCTGGGTTGGATAGGAACACCATCTGGAGGTAGCATGTATAAGTCCTCCTCAAGCTCTCCATTCAGGTATGCTGTGGAGACATTCATTTGATCCAACTCTATGTTGTGTTTTGCAGCCAGGGCAATCAGTGTACAGACTAAATCAAGATTTGCTACTGGGGCAAAAACCTTCTGGTAATCAACTCCTTCCTTCTACATGAAACCCCTTGCAACTATCTGAACCTTGTATTGTTCCACTTCAAATTTGTTTAATGTGGAAGACAGGTTTGGAAGTGATGGGTTTGACTTCTTCTAGGATGAGAACAGTTTCATAGACATGATTGGAATTGAGGCTTTGAAGCTCTTCTTCCACTGCCGATTTCCAGAGTTCTGTGTCTGCTCTGGAGTAAGCCTTCTTGAGTGTTCTAGGAAGGGGTTCATTTGAGTTGGAGTTGGCAGAACCAGCAAATATGAAATCCTCCATATTTTCTATGCATGCTGAAAATGCTCCTGGGATATCGGGTTCATCTTCCACATGTTTCAGATATGATTCCAGCAGTTTCGAATGTGGTTCCGGTGATTCCAGGTGTTCTGCTTGTTCCTGCTGTTGATGGACTTATCTCATAGCCTCTTCATCCAAAGTACACTGATATTCTCTGTTCTTGTTTGCTGGTTGTCATAGTTGGTTACTTCTACATACTTCAGCTACTTGTTGAGTAGGAGAATGAGCTGGGACAGGTACAGGAATAGGAGGAGCTGGAACAGCTGGGGGAGCCAGAATAACTGGAGGAACTGGAATGACAGGAGGAGCTGGAATGGCCGGAATGGCCGGAACTGCTGGAACTGCCAGGAGATAAAGTGCATCCAGATGAAGTTGTTCAATTGATCTGCAAGCTCTCATGTAGCAGGACTTGCTGGTCATGCAGGAGTATCTGCTGGATCTGCATCTTCTCCCACTGGTCTGGGATTGGGTGGATGGTGGTCATCAACTTCTCCACTATTGTCCTCTGGTTGACGAAAATGCTCTGGAATTAGGCCCTCCCACTGTCCCTCAACAGCGGGGCCATTCCATGGAGCTGACTCAGTTCCGGAGATAGTTCTAGTTTCATCAAAGGTGACATGTCAGCTAGAGATGATGGTTCAATGTTCTATGTCCAAGAGCTTGTATGCTTGTTGTCCATATGTGTATCCAATCATGATGCATTTTCTCCCATGTGGTTGAAATTTCCCTTCTCATTGTTCCTTTGGTGTGTAGGCATATGCCGGACATCCGAAAGGCCAGAAAAGAGAGTGGTTGACTTGTCGATTGAAAAAGGTTTGGGAAGGTACCTTTCCATCAAGTCCAGAAGTTGGGCTCCGTGCAGTAACATAAGCAGCAGTGGCAATTGCATCAGTCCAAAAAGACTTTGGGAGTTTGAATTCTTCTAGCATGGTATTTGCAAGAGTGGATAGGATTTGATTCATTCGTTTCGCTAGTTCGTTTGGTTCCAGAGTGTATGGAGCTGAGGCCTCATGAAGTGTTCCATCGGTTCAGAACTGACTTCGGAATACCTTGTTGACATACTTGATTCCTCCATCACTTCTAACAAACTTGACATAGGATTCTGAGAAGTCCTCCTATTCTATCTCGGTGTGGAGAAGTGTTTGGTCATCTGTTTTCCACTGGTTGTAGATTCCAAGTGCTTCATTTTTGTGTTTCATAAAGTATACCCAAGGGAAACAGGTGAAGTCATCTACAATAACAATCCAAAATCTATAGCTTTCCTGGGATCTCGGAGTTATTGGGCCTCTGACATCAGTGTGGATCATTTCAAGTGGGTGAGTAGTGCGAGGTCCATCTTGGAGTTCAAAAGGTAGTTTCTTCATCTTTCCAAGGACACATGCTTCACAAAATGTTGGTGAACCACTAAGTATGTCTATCCCTCGGAGTTGTCCGGATTTCACCATCTGTTGAATGTGGTGCACAGAGACATGGCCCATACGTCTGTGTAAAAGATTTACATATGACCACTATGGCATGTGCTGCTTCCTTCTGGTCATTTGGATTAACCTTTGCATGATATAGTCCATTTTTCTGTGTGGCAGAGAGTATGGTGTTCCGGTGCTTCTGAACATAGCACATGTCGGAACTGGCCAGGAACATAGTGGAAAGGCCAGCAGAAGCAAGTCGGTTTACAGAGATCAGGGAGATTCGGAACTCAGGAATCAGGAGAATATCAGATAGAATATCAGATAGAATTATCTTGTACTGTAGGTGGTTCTAGACACTTGTGAAATAAGTGGTACTGTTCCAATTCCTATGGCCATGATATCAGAATCATCCCTGAGGGTCACAGAATGGGGAGGATGTAGTGGACAGTATGTTTGGAACCAAGAGCAGTGAGGAACAATGTGTGAAGATGCTTCAGAATCAATGATTAGTGTGTTGCTCCCACTGCTTTTAGGTTCAGACAAACAGTAGGTATGAACATGTTGCATTGTGGAGCGAGATACATGTTCTCTAGCTATGTTTGCCGTGTCTGGAGGATCTGGAGTTTCCTCTGCTGCATTTGCCTTATCCTTTCCTTTTTCCAACTTCCTAAACACTCCTTTTCTCAGCTCAGAGACCCATTTTTTGTAGGTGTTGCAGTCAGAGGAGTTATGGGTCAAGGAGATATGGTGTTCACACCAGAAAAAGGTGTTTGAGGGGTGAGTTGAGGATTTGGAATGTCTGGAAGGATATCACTGTACATCTTTGGCAGTAATCCAGGTTTCTATGGCATTGAAGGTGAGTTTGCTGTCTTCCACAGTGTTTATGATGGAAGATTTGAACATTTCCCATTCTGGAGTTTTTGGAAGGGAGCTTAGAAGGATGAATGTCAGAACTTTGTCGTCTATTGAAAGTTTCATTCCAGCAAGGTGAGCTTCCACTGTTCAGAGTGTGGAGATATGTTCAGCAACAGCAGAAGTCCCATCCCATGTACTACTGAAGAGTGGTTGGAAAAGGTAGAAGGCGGAGGAGATGTTTGGGCTTTCATGGAGTTTCATGAGAGCATCAAAGAGTTCCTTGGCACTAGAGCAGGTACAAGTCTTCATAAGAAGGGCATTAGAAATGTGCTGCTGAATGATGCCGTGAGTCTTCTCATCACGTTGTTGCCATTCATGGACATCAGAA
>JBBPRH010000079.1:0-68117 GCA_038092915.1 Boletus pseudopeckii
CTACTTGGGCCCCCCCCCCCCCCCCCCCCGGAGGCGAATAAGCCCACGAGAGCGCGCGCCTTGCTTTCGTCATTATCTTGTCATCTTTTTTTTTTTTTTCCAGCCCTCTCCGGCGGCCCCATCTGGTGGTGAGAATGAGTGGCAGACTAGCCCTGAACCTGATAGTCAGGACTGTTGCATCCCTTTCCATTGTCGAAAGAGCCAGGTCCCCGTGACCGAGCCCAACGAGTGGTGTCGAGGAGACGCCCTGAAAGCGATGCACCGCGGGCGAGCACGGGGGAAAAGACGTGCCCCAAGTGGACGGGTGATACGGTTGTCCTATTTAAGACTAGTCCGGACGACAAGGAGGTTACCATATGACGAGCCCGATCAATCTCCGTCGATCTCAGATTCGCGATCTCGACTCCAAAATGCAAATCGGTCTTTTGGTTCCGTGGAGGGTGTTCAGATAAGGAAATGTAGACCCCCCCTAATACGATCAAAGATATTCGTATATGATATGATACTTGTCCTATAACACGCCCCTCCGTCGTTCGTGTCACCATCGCCATGACTAGCACTCCCACTCCCAAGTCAGCTTCGTTCTTCATCGGTGAGGAACGGCGCGTCCACGACTTCCCCTCGTCCCCAAACCAATCCCGTCCCTCCACTCCGGGAACGAACCCCTTCTCATCCCCGGTCGCTCCAAACTTTGACCTCTCCAGTCGTGTGCCCACACCCGGCGGGACAGAGCCAGAGGCTCCCCCTCGCCATGGCGTCTCGATCGCAGCACATCCAGAGATTCCTCGCATGGCCTCCTACTACGGCAACCGCTCCTCAAACCAGCCAAGCCGCAATTCGTCTGGCATCCGCATCCGCGAGAGCCTTGCAGCACCCCCTTCACGTCCACTCACAGCACACTCCGCGCTGCCCTCGATTTCTCAAAAGAAGGCAACCCGCATGCGTTCCACGCTGCTCGATGACCCCAGTGTCATCGAGAAGCCGTGGGTATCCAAGAAAGACCCGTATGCTCGCATTGCGTACTTTCTGACATACAGCGTTGCATTCCTCGGCATCGCCGCTTCCGCTATCCGCTGCTATTTCGGGTATACGAGCGTGCAAATGATCACAGGAAACCTGTGTATGGTCCTCGACGAAGAGTTCGACACGGACACGAACACCGTCTTCGGTTCTAGCGGAAATTGGTTCCGCGAGGTCGAACTCGGAGGCTTTGGGTACGTAGTCTTTCGGCTCCGCAGTTTGCCATCCATACTTACCTCTCGTTTACGCCAGTAACGGGGATTTTGAGATGGCCACCTCGTCGTCCAACAATTCCTACGTCAAGGATGGGTACCTCTATATAACGCCAACCTTGACGTCGGACGTCATCGGCTTGGACAACGTGTTGAATGGTTACACGTATAATCTCACGGACTGCACTTACAATGCCACGAACCCGGAATCTCTGCCTGGAGGGAGCAACACCTCAACGTTTGATGCTACCGCGTACTACCAAACGTGTGGTGCCGTAAGCAACAGTTCAACAGGCGCTGTCATCAATCCCGTCCAGAGTGCGCGAATCAGCACCAGAAACAGCGCTAGCATCCGATACGGTCGAGTAGAAGTCAGGGCCAAGCTTCCAAGAGGGTGAGCATCCTCCAGCTTGACGACGCACGTATGATACTCACCAAGCTCGGCTTCCATAGTGACTGGGTAGGCGTTAGATACAATTCAACGACCGCGTTCTCACCATTTTGCAGCTCTGGCCGGCCATTTGGATGCTTCCCGTGAACAACACATATGGACCCTGGCCACAGAGCGGCGAAATCGACATCATGGAATCTCGCGGCAATGGCCGTTCATATCCCGACCAGTGAGATTAAAATATCTTGCCTTTTTCAGCGCCGCCCCCCAGTGCTAACGCAAATTCGCAGAGGAATTGACTACGTCCGCGGTACGCTCAATTGGGGGCCGCTGCCGTTCCTGGATGCATTTTACAAAACCTTTGGTTGGTGGACGCAGCGCCGGACTGATTACGGCGAAACATTCCACACATATGTGCTCGAATGGACCTCGTCCTTCTTGTGAGCCCCCTTGTCTCCACACGTGTAAATGGTCGATACTGAAATCAAGGTCGTGCTAAAGGCGCATCTACGTTGACTCAAGGCTTACCTACATGCTCGAGATGACCTTCAACGAACCTTTCTTCACCCGCGGAGGATTCCCCTCGGTCGTCGAAAATGGGTCAACGCCTATCGTGCTTGAAAACCCGTGGGTAAATGGAACCAACGCCACACCGTTCGACCAACGTGAGTCTCTCACCTGGCAACAAGGCCATTGGAACCGGTATTGATGTACACATGTGGTGTTAGCCTTCTATTTGATCTTGTCTCTCGCTGTTGGCGGCACGAACGGGTGGTTCCCTGACAACGTAGGCGGCAAGCCGTGGTTGGACGGTGCCAACACGGCCATGCGCGCGTTTACACAAGCCCAAGATCAATGGTATCCCACTTGGGGATCCGACGGGGAAAGTGGGTCGTTCATCATGTATGTGCTCTTCATAGCTTTCGCGTCATCCTGAGCGTTGAATGTCCGCTGCGTGCGTGATCTAGCGACTACGTCAAGATGTGGCAGCTCTGCTAATTAGTAGCACCCGGGAAAAGAAGAAAGAGGGGGGGTTTCATTAATTATTGGTGGGCTTGTTGTGTGAGATACGATCGGACATTCTTGCATAATCTTTCTCTTACGAGTGGTGCTCTATTGCCACCTTATTGCGTAGAACTATTATAGCTTGTTTCTAGTTGACCCACGGGGAGGTCATCCCCTCCTGGGAATCACATACGGACAGCGGGGTACCGCGACGACATGAGGGCCGAGCGCACATTCTGAACATGTCAAAGAGTAACCTTGTGCACCTAGCGCGAAGAAGAAATGTACCTCTCTCGTGTGACTCGTGCGTAGCGCTTTCGGGGAGGGGCAAAGTTGTACCCGAGGGAAAGAGGGCCGCGGGCATGATTTGTCTTTGGCCGGAACGCGTTTCACCTGACAAGCACGTGATCCGACGCTATGACACGGCCGTAAGTAGACGGTTTGTACGATGGCAGGGAATTAAATTAGTTGCCTTGCCATCCACAAACGAGGTCACAGAATTTTATCGCAAAAGAGTGCCTTGCTTCTTGAGGGCAGAACGAGGTCGAAGAAGCACTGGCAGGATATAATAATATAGGATGCTGTTCGGGTACCTTTGCTTGAATGATATCGCCGAACGAACCTCATGAAAGAAAGAAAAATGGACATATTTGTTTGCGGCTGTTCAAACGTTCAAGAGCGATCAAGCTGCACGACCAGTTCATGATGCGTGCAAACGACGCCCGCCCAGACACCGTATCGTGTAACGTACTAACGTACAAGTGTTGTCTCACCTCCGCTCCGAAGACAAGGGTAAATGCCGCGTGAACACACATTTCAGAGCCGATTTGAAGTTTGGATAAATGACGCAACAGCGAGAGAGAGAGATAGAGAGGTCGACCGATCAATGTACATACCTCCAAAAGGGTTCAGACCCGCCCAAACAGAGAGTGGAGACAGTACTAGGATGAAACAGGTACGAATGAAAGCGAAGGAGAAGGATAATACGAGAAATGCATGCTTGAATGAATCGCCGCCCGGTTGGAAACATGTCGACCGATATTGGGTGCCAGATCCGTCATAGCAAGGGCTTGGCTCGCCCGCCTTGGAAAGGGGTGTGGGTGCCGATTTTGGAAACGACCATCTCAAGGTGTCACCAATCGTCAAGGTGTGTTCTTCCGCTTGGAGTACTCAGTACTCGACAAGTCACCATTGACATCGTCATCTGTATCGAAGGGCAGAATCTGCGGGTGATCATGTGCTCTGTTGTGAGACCGAGAAAACGTCACCGTTGGGGTGTGGTGGGAGACGTTGTATGTGGCTGTACTGCCCAAAGGTTGGGATTAGGATCCCCGAAAGCCCAAAGGGTGGTACAGACATCCTGAATCTGCTTTCTCTTTGTCGGCTCCGAGTCTTTCTGGGATTTTGAGCAGTAGACACTCGCACACGTCAAAGGATTTTGAATGGCCTGGCACTGCCACGCGGTTTCGTGCTCCGACCAGTCCCACATCTCACACGGGGCCAGGCTCTCAACCTTGCCTCCAAAACCACGTTCAATGCCCATTCCAATAGATCACCCCGCGAGCACATGCCAGTGCAATGCCTAGAACTCAGTGCTGTTCGACCTAGGACGAACGTCATGATGTTGACGATGCTGGTTCGCTGTGTTGATTCGCACTCTGGTGTGGTGGTAGTAACCCGCAACCTCCCAAGAATGCCCGTGACAAGTTGCGATTCGTCGCTAGGTACCCACGTCTGTCCAGGGGCGAGCTCAAGACCTCACACGAACATTTTGCTTGCAAAATGTCATCAAAACAGACAGATTGTAGTGCATTGGAAGCAGAAACGACATCTCCTTTGAGTGATTACAACTGCGATATCGTCGATCGAGAACGGGGTAACGTGGACAAAACATAATAACGGACTTGAGAATAAAGAACGCGAACAGGGTAAAGGGATGTCTGGCCAGAGTGTCACCATGCACGGTCACGATTAACCTCGGGGGGGAAAACCTGAGCCTCGACCGGGCATGGAATGTTGGGCGTGCGGATGGCGACCACGCCGATGCCAAATGTCAATCATCACACTCAAACCCCGGTGAAAAATTGAGTCCCGGCCGGTGTGATCGTTTGTACCGGAATCTGGGTGGTCAATGCAATCTCGTTTTCGACGCTCTCCTCGGTCACTTGGCTGTATGTACACGCGTCAGTTCCGCGCATCGAATTGATCATCCATAGTTACCTTGAATAAGGTGTACGGAGACCGAGAAGCGACCTCACGAGTCTGCATGAGGCAATTATGCTAAGACACGTTGGGGTTAGCCAATTCTTATAACCCGACGCTGATTCAAGGGCATGGGATACCTTGCAGTTATTGCTAGCGCGAGCTTGTCAACCAAGTCATGCACATGCCACTATGGAGAACTGACTTACCAGGAAGGCCAGTGAGGACCACCATAACTAGTACACATTTGAATTACGGGCAATTCCAAACACAGAGTTAGTCTTACGGTTGATACGCAGGAGGGCAAAGACCTAGGTCTATGGATGAGAATGTGGCAGGGAGAGGAGTATAAGCTGCCCACCGTCGGAGGAATATAGGTTACGACTACCACAACAAAATACACAAAGCCTTGCGCACGCAACCGTTTCGTCAAAGGCGATTTAGATGATTGTCTGGAGAGCCCAACAACGGACAATACGAGAACAAGGAAGTCATAGCCCAGGGCTTCCGTACCATGAAATGAACACATCAGTCTAATCGCAGTGACGTAACTCACAGTATAATAAGACGGCCCCGTTCACTCTCGAATTTGTGACATAAACAAGACACCCTTCGTTTAGCTCGGCAGATCGAAGATTCGCAACGTCTAATCAAAGGGTATACTGGGTGAAGACGAAGATTCCCAAAGACGAATTCGTACCGAATGCTAGTATGATCCATTGTCCGAGCGCACAAACCAATAGCAGAGTATGCACCAAACTGGAGTCCTTCCAGATCACCCATCTGTGCACCTTGTGAGATGCAAACAGTCGACATATACCGGTCCCGGACTCACGTGCGAATCATGAGATTTGCTGAGGTAGATGCCAGACCGATATCTCCTGATATCTAAAGTCCGACGGCCATTCAGCAAAAATAGGTCGTTACGAAACCAACGGTCCTGTTGCTCACTGCTGTAGCCATGGCGCCAGCTGGCATAGAGAGATAAGTTGCGTGGAAATATAATAATAAAGGAGAACTGACGCAGGCAATTAAAACCAGTTGAAGGTGGATTTGTCCTAATTGCACTTGGGTTGAAATGAATGAGTTACGTCGTTGACCATTGCTCCTGAAAACCCACAGTAGCACAAGGAAAATGAACAGGAACATCCGTCCAAGAAGGTAAGGGATCTCCATCAAGTGTTATCACCTTTAAACCGCTCTGAGAAATACACAACCACTCACCAGAGGCCATCGGAAGGATAGACGTCCACGAATAACGGCGTACTCCACATCGAGTGATTGGAAATACTCCCACCTAGGCAAACAATTCAAGAGCACGTTCCTCTTGGATAAGGTGAACACACCCATAAAGACCTAGCAGAAGAAATATGATGTTCATATCAATGACGCCAAGGCGAGCTTCCACGGCTGCATCTTGCCATTGGACCATCGTTCGGGCTCAAGGATGAAACAATCAGCGAGTACTTTGAAAACCGCTACTTGCGAGGTGGATGTGCAGTGAGAAGATCGGCAGAAAAAGCCCAATGTCTGGGATGAAGTACCTGATTCTCTCCATAAAGTACCTCACTATATCCATCTGCAGCAGACATATTTGTAACGTTATAGTTTGGTGACTTTCCACAGGTTATTTGAAGTTTGATTGGAAGATGACCGACGCAAATGGAAATTTGTCGACCGTCCCTGTGTTATTCCTAATGAGAAGGAAAAATTGCGCGTTTTTCGTAGTCCCAAGTTTGTTGGCGTTCGGACTCGGACCCCGCCAACCGATCGCAAATGATGGAACTGAAAAGCCTTCAAGAGAAACTCTCACAGACATTCAGGCATCTGTCAAGATAGTGTGCAACCTTATCGCTTGGCGTCTCCACCACAGGCCGTCATTTGAGAGTTGTAATTGGAGGAGGGCTAGCAATTTTGAAGCAAGTCAGGGTCAAGCCAGTCCTTTCAAAGTAGATTATTCCTTTTCCACGCACCAATTTGTTACTTTCTTGATTGGCTGTCAGCAATCGTTTTGCCTGACAGGCGTCGGTTAGCGTTTGGGTACCCTGAATCCAATACAGGGTTACTTGTAACTTTGGGAAGATCAAACTCAAAATACGTTCGACAGTGATTCGGAATGTGCTGCGTTTGTCTCTGTCTAAGACTCGAGGTCCTGTTATTGACAACCTTGCCATGTAAAACTTCTGAAAGGGGATGCAGGGCGTGCTACCAAGTGGCGCGATTCCCTGGATACCAAACCCTTCCTGTCTTGACGTCGATGCTAAGGTAAGTACAGTATCCTTCAACGGCATGAAAAAACCCTCACGACGGCATCGTGGTTCGAAAAAAAGAAACGTGTGGTTGGCTTTGGCGCAAGAACGACCCTCAATATCCGTTTGTGCCAGCGATATATCTTACATACCGTCTTTGCAGACAAACCATGCCAAAGAGGGCACATGTGAAAATGGCTAGTCTCATGTTACGCGGCCTTGCCAACTAACAACCAGGGATACCACCAGCCCTAGCATGAAAACTCCCTTCATAATCTGAATTGTAATCAGCTTGAGCTTGGCTACGTGATCCCTTGGCTCTCGCCATTTCACCCTTTGATCTCATGGTGTCCGTAGCACGAAAGACCAATGAAATGGCATGGATACTGAAGACACTTCACTATCCCTTCCTGTAGATATCTGGGGATGAGAAGGATCGTTTCCCGACGAACCTCTTCACAGCGTGAGATAACACAAGATCGGATCTGCCACCTAGTATGTAACTCTACAGGCATAAGTGCATCAGCGGATCGGGGACAAATTCACCCCGGTCGGGCCGAGTCAGTACCAAGCAAACGGGCAGATGCAGGTCTGGCAGTCTGGCACACGCTGATCTTCTCGGTGATTCGTGCGGATGGCACGGGGGTTCCAATTTCATCTAGGAATTTGAGCGGGGGAGGTAGCAAGATGGGACTACCAAGATCAAAGGAGTGGGTTGGCATTGAGATACAGCGCGGAGCACCACTGACCACCTCCATTCGGAGCAACTGATATGATCTCATCGTGTTCGCGACGAACAGAAAACCTGTTGATTCACCAAATCGTGCATTTAATCTTCTCCGCTAGGATTGCCTATTTGAGTTGGAGAGAGGAGAAACGCTTGTTTTCATTCAGCTCCGCCTGCCTTCATGCACCGAATAGATCGGATCTGGAATTAGTTAGTGGTTGGCGCGTGACGCTGTGCACACCTTGAATTCAATAGGATCCAGTTATCGCGTCTATCGTAGTATGCAATTGTCTGCGTTTGCGCACAAGGATTTGAACAAGATCAAATAATTCCAGTCTTCTTGATGAACCGCTATGGCCGCGTACTGCGGACTGCGTAATAGAGTACCATTTACCGTACGAACGGTAAATAATTTCTTCGACCACTTGTAATCGCCACTCACCTCTCCCTGTGCACGAGGCTGCCTATGTTGCAGTGAAATCGCCAGATAGGGAGACTGAGGTCACGATAATCATGAGCGCAGCGGCTTTTTGTTCTGCTATCGCGAAGAGTAAGTGTCGAAGTGTCGTTTCTCGTGGACGAAACAAACCAATGCCAAAATTTCCGACTCGAGCACTCTTACCTCCTCTTCAAGTCGCTGTCGCTGTCTCGACAGCATCTGTACCCTGCGTTCCTCGCGTTTATTCGCAGTCGGCGCAGTCGCTGCGCGAGATTGCATTGCTTGAGCTGCTTCTACCTGTCTCAAACGCTCGGTCCATGATTTCGTCTCTTTCGGGATGAGAGACAAACTTTGCTTTGGATCAAAGCCTGTTTCCGGCTGAGGGCCTTCAGACCTTTCTCTGCACGCTCGATGAGCTCGTTTATCTGTGGTTCGATCTCATTTGCGAGGTCTGCTTTATATCTGCGCACGGTGCCTTCGTCTATGAGGAGGAAAACCTGGACGCAGTTAGGGATGAAATGACGCGACCATGAAACATACCTTCTGACTCTCCAATACCTTACTCATCCTCAGTAGATCAAACGTCCCATTACGAAGGAGCTGCTGAGCTTCGTATGCCTGTTTTCCATGAGTACCGACGTCGGCGGACTACGCCACTGGTGTTACCTCTTCACAACAATCTTCCATCGCAAGCACACATTCTCGCAGATTCGGAGGGCAAACTGTGTTGGCATCCCCGCGATGGAGCTCATGTGAACCTGCAAAGACAGACTCCCTCGGCCTGGGTAGTGCTGAGAGACGGGGCATCACGGACGGAAGTAACGCGTCTCGGCAACACAGCCGACGTGTCTGGAGAATAAGTCGGAGATTGAAATATAGCGCAGAGGATATATAACGGGCAAACTCCGAATGTTGATTCTGCATGTGTCCATCCAACCGCACGAAACGTTAGCCGTTGGCGCAGAGTTGCTTCTGAATAACGTCTGGCCTCAGGTTGGTGGAGCGAGGTGTCCGTTTGGGCGCTCACGAGATCGAGCGCGCTGCCTGGGCTCGCTCTCTGTGGTCCTCTGTGGCCGAGTCCGCTTTGCGGCGTTGATTCGTTGCAGGGGATTCGAGGGCTGATGGCTAGGGTGGCCGCGCGGCGTCATATTCCTGTATCTTCCGTACCCGCTCCTCTTGCGAGGAGTTGCTACTATGTGGCCTTGACGGTCGGGTGAAACCATGACGCATACAATTTTTTGATGTACCTATAGCGTTTTTACTGGGACTAAGAAATATGTACATCGAACATTGGCGTGACAAAAGTGTAAGTATAGAGGAACTGAGCAAAAAAATGGAGCTGTGGTCCCTGAGTAGATTTCTTATAGGTTGTTAGTGAACTTCTAGGAGGCGGAAGTGCTGCTACTACTCGCAAATCAGCAACCTTGCTGTAGCACGCAAAGTAAAGCCTTAGAATCAGATTAGCGGACGGATCAAACGCCCACGAATGGTATCATGTTCTTCGAAACTTTATATAGCTAGCAATTCGCGTAACCCGCAAGTAGGTTGAAAAAATCAGTTATCAAATACCTTTAATTTTGGCCAGACCGTGTCTGGGGCTGTAGGTCCTAAGGATCTTCACAATAATATTAGGTCATTCAGTAATGAGTTTGGATGTGTGAGAATGTTGCTATAGCATTCTTAGACATTACAGGTGGGCTATGATCAAGTCGGCGCCGGCCAACGTTCCTCGCACACTAATACTAGTAGACCACCTATTTCAAGATCATTTGGATGGCATTCGAGCGGGTTCGACACCCCTTACAATTGGCCAATCCTCAACTGCCAGTGGGCTGCCAGGGTCATCGCCACATATGAATTGATAATTCAATGGTCGTCACAATAACTGCCGAACCCACTTCGCTTATCAGCTCTGAGTGGTCCATTTACTTATCCCTATCAGGCATGGACCCAAGCCATATAAAATCATTTTTATCATGTTCTTCAAGTCGTTCTTCCTTTTACAGTTTTACTTATGGCTCTGGACGCAGTAAATTACATGCGTGGTATGTAGAGTCTACTGAATTATCAAGTTTTGGAGAACTCATTGATTTCCCCAGTTTCTGCCAGTGTTCTCGAAGGCCTGGGCCTTCTTACAACAGCGTGGCGGATTTACTTTCGTTTTAGAATCCGTCGTTTTTGGTGGGAGGATGCCTGGGCGGTCATCTTGTTCTTCACTGGTTCGCTTTGGGTGACAGCCCAGTGGACATTCTTGCTCACTAGTAAGTGCGAAAGCCGCTCAATTTGAAGACTCCCATCACTGCAGACAGCCTATTACTCACGACTGACATTTAGATGGCCTAACGTCCATTGTAAGCTCGTGGATATACACGATCGGTTTCATGTGTATTGTAACGTCCGTGTCAGTGTCCGCTGTTCCTTACTCGTTCTTACCCAATGTGTTCAGATTCGCGCGTATGAGCATCTTATTCTCTATCATCCGCATTATCCATGAAGGTACTTGCCTCAAATTCACCTACGCATGTGTAGCATTCTTTGCAGTTTGCTGGGTCATACTCATCGCCGAGAGAGTGTGGCAGTGTGCCTCTAACCCGAGCTGGCACCAACGGGCAGTCTCGTCCGGAGGAACGTACTGTAATGCAACGTCTCAAATGGCGATCTTTGATTTCGCCTGTAAGACCATTAGCTAACCTTTGAACATTGAGTACTTACGGATGCGGAACACTTAGCCGAGTGCGTCGCAGTCTTACTCCTCGTCGTCCTTCCTTTGCGCATGCTATGGAGGGTCAGGCTGTCCAAGCGGCAGAGGAGAATGATCCTTTCTGCTTTCGCTTCCAGTGTTGTTTTGGTTTTCGCTGCAGCGTTTCACATCCTCGGCCGGATACTTCAAATCTCCGTCGTGACAATCGCTGGTGTAAATGTTGAAGTGGGTCCATTGTCTTATTCCATAACACGTGTGATGCTAATGTCGTTAACGGGACCGTTCACAAGGTCACTTTATCTCTCTTTCTCTGCAATATGCTTGTCGTTGTAACATACGTGTACCGCTATTGGATCCATCACATGGCCAGTACTGACACGACGGAAGAATTGGAAGATGTGTCGCCAAGCCACGATGATGATTTTACAACGCCGATAGTTTGGACGACAACCATGCATCTGACTACCGTCGACCTTACCATATCTTCGGAGTGTTAATTATTGTATCTAATAGAGGCCACTTCCAATTTGGCAGTTTTTTCCCATACAGTGCAGCTTAATTGGTGTCCCAAAATTTTGAGTGGAACACACGAGTTGTCTCAAGATGCAGACGCTCGTGCGAGGGGTGCCCTGTTCATGGCACTGGGCACTTCGCTCACGTCCTCGACCACCTTCCTCTAAATTCTTCACTTTCGGTTGGCGGGCTGCCTCGACTGCCACCGCGCGCATCCCGGAGAGCACAGAGTTACCACAGTATACCTACCCCAAGTATGAACTGTCAGAGGCAGACCTCAAGCGGATCAACTTCCAGAGGAACATTGGCGTTTCCGCACACATCGACTCTGGCAAGACCACCCTCACGGAGCGTGTTCTCTTTTACACCGGTCGAATCCGTGAGATTCATGAGGTTCGTGTTGCGTCATAGCAATGAGCCCTTGACATACCATCTCGTTGTTACAACATTTATAGGTCCGTGGCCGGGACGCCGTCGGTGCTAAGATGGATAGTATGGAACTGGAACGTGAAAAAGGTATCACCATCCAGAGTGCGGCCACTTTTTGCGACTGGGAAGCGCTATCCCCCACGACTGGCGAAAAGCAAAAGTATGCCATCAATATCATCGATACTCCAGGTCGGTCACCCCCCTTTAGACAACACGTACTCACTTTGACTTGAGAAATGACGTAGGACATGTCGATTTTACTATAGAGGTCGAGCGCGCTTTGCGTGTGCTTGATGGTGCCATCTTGGTCTTGTGTGCTGTTTCGGGTGTTCAGAGTCAGACTACTACGGTTGATCGTCAAATGCGTCGCTATAACGTCCCTCGGATATCATTCATCAATAAAATGGACAGGTACGCCCTGGTCCATTGATGCGATATTAAAATACCGAGTCATCTCTTCCAGACCTGGTGCAAATCCCTGGAGAGTTATTGGTCAGATTCGGTCCAAGCTCAAGATTGCCGCTGCCGCAGTCCAGGTTCCTATCGGTGTCGAAGACGAGCTCAAAGGTGTCGTAGATCTGGTTCGTTGGAAGGCAATCTACAATGAGGGCGAGAAAGGGTATGTTGATTTGATTGCTCCCTTTGACTCTCAACTTCATCCATGCGTCTGTTTAGTATGAAAGTCGTGGAATCAGACGTGATCCCAGCTTCGGTCATTGATCTCGCCAAGGAAAAGCGTGCCGAGCTCATTGAACAACTCGCCGAAGTCGACGATGAAATTGCCGACATGGTTCTTGCCGATGAAACGCCCTCTGGCTACCAGATCTCCGAAGCCATCCGTCGCGCAACTGTCGGTCTCAAGTTCTCCCCTGTATTCCTCGGTTCAGCTATCAAGAACACGGCTGTACAACCTATGCTAGACGGTGTTTGTGCTTATCTCGCTAACCCCGCTGAGTCGGTTGTCACTGCTCATGATACGAGATTGCCACACGGTTCTTCTCCGGTCCCGCTTGTCCCTGCTGCCGAAGCACCCCTTGTTGCATTGGCTTTCAAATTAGAGGAAGGGCGGTTTGGTCAGCTGACCTACATGCGGGTATACCAGGGTACTTTGAAGAAGGGATCCTTCATCTTCAATGCTCGCACGGATAAGAAGGTCAAAGTTCCACGTTTGGTTCGTATGCACAGCAATGAGATGGAGGTCGGTGGTCCCGTTCTCAGTGTCTTGTTCATGCATTTGATCGCTCGTCCAGGATATTGATTCCATTGGCCCTGGTGAAATTTGTGCCGTTTTCGGTGTCGAGTGTTCGTCTAGTGATACTTTTACGGATGGTTCCTCGAGTTTCTCCATGGTTAGTCCCGTTGCGGATGTGATGGATGAAGCTTATATGATTGTGCAGACGTCCATGTTTGTCCCAGAGCCTGTCATATCATTAGCTATCAAGCCACAAGGACAAGAGACACCCAACTTCTCTCGTGCTCTCAACCGATTCCAGAAGGAAGACCCGACGTTCAAGGTGAACATCGATCCCGAGAGCAAAGAGGTATATTATATTTCATTTGCTACCCCGGCACCATCTCACCCGTGTGTCAGACAATTATCTCTGGTATGGGTGAACTCCATCTCGAGATATACATCGAACGGATGCGTCGTGAATATGGGGTCGTTGCTTCGAGCGGTAAACCTCGCGTCGCCTACCGCGAGACGATTACGGAGCGTGCCGAGTTCTACCATACACATAAGAAACAAACTGGTGGTGCTGGTCAGTTTGCCCGAGTGATCGGGTATGTGGAGCCCATCCCCTTCGATCCAGAAAATGGGCAGGACAGAGAGTTTGTCAACACTGTCATGGGAGGGAACATCCCGCACAATTACATTCCTGCATGTGAAAAGGTGTGTTGTCGTGTTCCGGTGGCGTGTCCGCGAGATGGATACTCACCGGAGACTTGAATTGACGTACACGTTTTACGTATCATAGGGCTGGTTTGAAGCACTCGAGAAGGGCACGCTCTCGGGAAACCCGATTGTAGGTGCCCGTATGGTTCTCCAAGATGGTTCGTATCACGTTGTGGACTCTTCCGAGCTCGCCTTCCGCATCGCGACCATTGCCGCCTTTCGTGAGATCTATTCGAAGACGAAGCCAATCATCTTGGAACCGATCATGACGGTCGAAGTTGTTGCGCCGGGTGAGTTCCAAGCGGCGGTGATCGGGAGCTTGAACGCTCGGCGGGGGACAATTTTGGATAGCGAGGTGCGGGACGAGGAATTTACGTGTACGGCAGAGGTACCGTTGAACGACATGTTTGGGTATTCGAGTCAGTTGAGGGGGGTGACGCAAGGCAAGGGGGAATTTAGTATGGAGTATCGGGTGCGTTCCGTTTTTTTTTTGTGGGTTCCGAAGCTGAAGAGAATTGACGGTGTTTCGATCTTGTTTTTGGTAGACTCACTTGCCAGTGCTACCGCATGTGCAGAAAGAACTCGAGGAGGCGCATAGAAAGACTATGCCTCAGGCAAAGAAGTAGATGTGAGGTGAGACTAGAGCTAGAGCCGGGTATCTCTATCATTGCGCATATAGAACTGATTACATCTACATATTACTATACGCACTTGTTTATTATTCCATTCGTTGAACACGCATCCACATCTCACGTCATAGTCGATGAGGAACTGCCAGAGACAATGGGGTTGAGGATCAATCGGTCACCGGTCACCCGTAGACGGTTTTGCGAACAAGTACACGTATATCCACAATCAGGAACCAGCCGTTCACTCACTCACTAGCACTGCGCACGTCCGCAAATGTTTTGCAGTTCTTCGGATGTTCACTAGCACGAAACCCAACCTCGATCAAGGGGCATCGATGCAGGCCGTCGAAAACATACCCAATATGGAAAGCCATCAGTTAGCAAGTTTAACATGTACTCTCATGAAGTTAAGCTTACACTGCAAGCACAGGAACGCATGTAAGGCACCTGGCAATATTGATTCACCATTACAGCATGTAACAACGTTAGTTTTGCAGATCGCGGACTGATAACGACGCTGAGTTAAGGTTAAGGCGGGGTGTCAATGTGTCAAAGATACTTGCTCGACCTATGTGGAGCGACATGATTGAAGATCGCAAGACTTGGCTCCAAGCTGAGAATGCCCACGTTTTCGCCCATGTTTCAACTGATCCAATGAGCTGGGGTGCATTCCGTCAGACGGCGATATAAGCTGATCCTTGTGGCGACCTGTCCGGCCAGTGGTTTATCCCAGGCGCTGCCCATCGGGTATCGCACTCTTTATATGAAAGCTCAGGCGCGATTTTTCTCACTGTCACTACTCTCTACGAGGTTCAGTCGCCTTCACAGGTATGCTTGCGACTCAGGGGACTAGCAACCCAGGATAACCTTGACTGTCGACAGAACCATAGGCTCGACTTGCTCCCGTGCTACATCCGTGTCTGAACCCCGTGACGAGATGGTCATGCACCACCACACCAAATCCACATCATTGCCTGCAAAGGTGATGTGATCTATCCTTGTCATTGAACAACCTTCCCAGGGAATTGCCTCTGCACCCAGTCTAAGGTCTGAAGCAATTGCCCTCCAATGCAACTATTGCAAAGGTGCCCACTGGTGCAGCCTCTTTGACCTTTGTCATTGAACAACACATCCTTTGGGCTGGCTTTCTACCATCATTCGATACGTTGTTAGCTGTCTCATGGTCCTCATTTATTTCAAGGCTATCATGGATCAGCCACACTTGTGGTGCCATAGTAGTCCGGCTCAAATGCCACTAGATTGGGACTTGAGAAGGAATACATACTGTGGTTGCAAGAGTGAGGGAAGAGAGAGAGAGAGAGAAAGGAATTGCAATGCAATAGATGGTCATAAGAAACAAAAAAAATGGTGCAACATGTACACACGCTCGGCAAAACGTCAGACGTTCGTCGGAGCCGACATAAGTTGAGTTACTGAAATTTTGCTAGTCAACGCGACATCATGTTCGACTCCGCTCTCGTCGTGTGCGTATGTCATGTGCGTCGAATTCAACGCCGAACATACTCTGAGCGGGGTGTACGAAGGTCAAGGAGCGATCTCACTGCTCTGCACGATACAATTGTGCTAAGATTGATCAAGGTCAGTCACTCAGAAAATGATGGAGACGTATGGGATACCTTGCAATTATTGCTACCGCGACCATGTCAGTTACGTCATGCACCGACCACCACGAGTCATTGACTTACCGAAACAGCCATAGCCACCATACCTAAAATATGTTGAGTTACGGAGCAAACCGAGAGAAAGCCATCCTACTGGTGGAATAGAGGAAAGCAAAAACCTGTAAACAACGATGAGTATGCGATAAGGGTCACGGAAGCGAGTCTAGACCGTTGGTAGAATGATATTTGCTATGATTGCAACAGCGAAATACAAGAGGCCTTGTGAACGCAAATGTCCACCCAGAGATTTAGAAGGTTGCTTTGACAGCTTCACGATGGATAATACCAACACAAGGAAGTCATAGCACACGGCTTGAACCATCAATAAACAGACAATTTGGATGCGATCACTTGACTTACTGTATGCAAAGACTCCTGCTCTCAGCATCGGTTGCACGAGATACACAGCACAAACTCCGTTTGATCTAAAAGCCTTGATATCCGCGATATCTAATCACAGAGCACGGTGTGTTGGGGTGAAGACTGTGAAGGCGAACTCGTACCCGACGCTAATATGGTCCAATGTCCGAGGGCAACAAACAACAGTAGCATATGCACCAAACGGGAGTTCTTCCAGATCAACCATCTACACCCGGTATAAGATACATACCAGCCAACAGATACCAGCACTCGACTCACGTTCGAATCATAAGATTTGCTGGCCAACGTAATGTTTCCCAATACCTATAGCGAATGGTTTCTCAACAAGAACAGATATATCGGCAGCGTATCTCACTGCTGCAGACGGAATGGCCGCTGACGAGATAGCTAAGTTGCGCGGAGCCATACAATATGTGAACGAGAACTGACGTTGACAAGCGAAAGACGCCGGTACCAGAGTTTGCCCAACTGTACTATATGGAAATGATTGAGTTACCTCCCTGACCCTCCCCTGACACTTACAGAAGAATGAGGGTGGTCAAGAGAGACACCCGTCCAACTAGATATGGGATCTTCGGCCGAAGGTTATTACGAAAACGAGACAAGGAAGATATGACTACTTACCAGTGGCCAATGGAAGCTGAGATGCCCATGAATGACTGCGTATTCTACATCGAGGGATTGGAGGTATTCCCACCTAGCATATGACTGTTCAAGCATAATGTTTCCTCGGCAACTAAGAAGGAACACATACCCATAGATGCCCAGCAGCAGAAACATCACCTCCTCACCAACGATGGCAGAGGGTGTTTCGACGGCTGGGTCTTCCCATCAGACCATCGTACAGACACAAGCCAACGCGGTGTTGGCCATCTTTTTCGCACAATAAAGAGACGGTGTTTGGCAGGCCGGGAAATGCATGCCCACAATGGCCAATTCCAGTTTCTAGCTCCTGTCAACGCTAGGGATATCAGAAAAGAGGCATGTATTTATGATGGAATGGAGGGGGAAATCTCACTGACTACCGCCCCCGTGATTACTTACACGACGGCTAAGAAGAACATTTCGACATTTCGACAGGTGGCAGATTTAGCATAAGTTTACATACTCTCCTTTCACAGGACCAAAGAGTCCCAAGGTGTCTAGCACTGTGTTGACGAGGATCGCAGGATCATTATGACTCGGAAGTGGCCAACAGCTGAAGGCGCGGTGGAAACTGACGGGCAGACTCAGCCTGGAGTGGCACAAGGAGTCCAATCCTGCGGGGCTCAGACATTCTATTAGACTTCAACTCGAGAGGAGAAGAGGTACACAGTTTGTTTATAACAGCGAAACGAGGCGAAATGGAAGCTGGACGTCGCAAAGAACGTACAGCTCAACACGCACGCGCTCAATCGGCAAAACGTCAGCAAATGCCCGTCGAAGCAATCGAGGTTTGGTTTGGAAGTTGGGTCGTTAACATGGTGTCATTTTCGACGTTCTCATCAAGCGTGTGGCTGGTTACCGGTCACGTTTAAGTCATGCATCAAATTTCATTGCCATGCGTACCTTGGATGCGACTTACAAAAGTCAAGGAGCGATCTCACTGCTCTGCATGATGCAATTGTGCTGAAATTAATCAGGATCAGTCGGTCCTTGCTGTCTGGCTCTGGGGGACATTCATGGAATACCTTGCAGTTACGGCTACCATGACCTCGTCAGCTAAACCATGCACACGCCACCACGAACCACTGACTTACCAGAGCCGCCAGTTATACCCACCATAGCTAGTACGCGTTCAGCTATGGGAGCTACAAAGAGAGAAAAATCGTACCGTCTGAACCAAGCAAAGAAAAAACCTGTACATGACAATAAGTATATGATGAGGAACGGAGCGCATACAGTCCAGACCGTTGGTAGAATATTTGCAATAGCCGCTACAGCAAAGTACAATAAACCTTGTGCGCGCAAATGCTCCTTCAGAGAGCCGGACGGTTGTTTTGACAGTTTCACGATGGACAGTACGAGTACAAGGAGATCATAGCACATGGCTGAGGCAAATCGAATGAACAGAACTCCACTTTGAAGACAGTGACGTGGCTCACTGTACATGTAGGCTCCTGCGGCCGCTGCAGGTTGCGTAAGATACATGACACAAACTCCGTTTGACGCCAAGGACTTGACAGTCGTCGCATCTAATTCAAATCATGGTGCGTTGGGATAAAGACTGTGAAGAGGAACACATACCTATTACCAGTATAGTCCATTGTCCGAGAGCAAGGAGCAATAGCAGGATATGCACGAAACGGGAGTACTTCCAGATCACCCACCTACGCTCCTTGTGAGATGTGGATCAACCAACATATAGCACCAACCGGACCCACGTGCGAATCATGAGATTTATTGAGGAAGTTCCTACAGCAATGTCCATTGATATCTTAGGTCAAACAACTTTCAACAAAAATGTGATATGCAACCAGAGAAGCGTGTCTCACTGATATCGAGGTCATCCCAGCTGACAAGACAAATAAGCTACATTGAGCATCAGTTATCTATGATTCAGAACTGACATTGACAAGCGAAACCCCCCAACGGTGTGCTCATCTCAACCGCACTGCATGTGAAGATGAATGGTTACCCGCCTAATCATTGCACTGACACTCACAGAAGAAGGAGGGCAGCCAGAAGGAATATTCTTCCAATAATATATGGAACCTCGGAGCGAGTCACATCGAAGACAACGAGAAAACGAAGATATGGATATGACAGCTTACAAGTACCCAACGGAAGGCTAGACGCCCACGAATGACGGCGTATTCTACACCGAAAGACTGGAAGTATTCCCACCTAGACAATCACTATGTTAAGCATACTTTTCTATCAGGGAGGAAAGACATACCCATAAACGCCCAACAGCAAATATACCATATTCACATAAAGAAGGGCAAGGCGGTCTTCTACCTCTGGGTCCTGCCACCAGGGAACCATAGTTCAAACAGCCAGCTTATGCGAAGTTCGCCAGAGCAGCTTGAGCAATATAAAAGAGGGGGGGGGGGGGTTAAGCTGGCAGAAAAGCGTGCCTACTACAGTATGGTCGGTCAGTGGCCCAAGCGCCTCTCTTTGGTGTTCCACGTCATGTCAGAAAAGCACACATATAAGCACTCTTTACCATCAGACTCTCAGGGCTGTGGTGATTACTATATGTGTCGGTTAGCATTGCCAGCGCGAGAGGACGTCAGACTCGATTACTCATGCACATGCGGCGGCCGTGTGTAGCGCGATCTGGTGGGTGCTCGTCTTTGTCACCGGACTGGCGGTCGTCCAGGGCCAAACCTCGAAGTTGAACCAAAACTGGGGTCGGCTGAGGCGAAACGCGTCGATAAAATGATGGTCAGTAAGCAAATGACTCATCCACGTCGATTCCATGAGCCGATTGTCGGGATTCAAACCCTTGAATTTTGTTGGCATGTTTCACGATGCTGCGGCCCTCGAATATTTGTAGGTAACCTCACCTCCCAGCAACTCTAGTGTGCGCACTGCCGACGGACTCTGAGACGATCTGCTAAGCAGCTAATTCGAATGTATTCAAGTTCAGGACCCTCGAGAGTCAAGACCCAGGGGTTGTGAAGCAGCAGTCTGCAAGCCACCGACAAACCCTTCCACCACAGCCGCCACCCCCCACGCTCCAGGGTCCGGTGGAACTGTCCCATCATCCGTCGTCACGTAGGATGCGCGCCCGAGCCTCGCTTTCATTCCCCTAGTGTTCTCCGCTCCTTTCTTTACCGCCTCCACCAAAGCTTCGAGTTCAAGGTTCCGCGTAGTAGTCGTTGGCGATATCACAGACTCACAGAGCGGAGCAAGCGCGTCAACGACAGTTCGGTCTCCTGGGCGTGCCGGGGTGTGTTTCCCGAGTGCGACAAGAGCATCTTTTAACGGAGAATGACAGCCGTTTCGTGATGTCGGGTCTCTGCGCAATGCAGTCGACCACGCGGTGAAGAATATCGCGAACACTAGCGAGAAATGGATGAGGAATTGACTTTAGCATTTAGACCATAAAGGGTGGGCTCACGTGCACCGATTGTCCCACCCATAGTCCCTTCTAATATCTCTCCTATTCTAGACACAAACGAGGCTGGTTCCAGCGATCGAGGTTGGAGTCCACCTTGGTCTAACGCCTCGAGGATCGCTGCCGGCATCGAGAACAATCAGAACCTCGGTGCGAAAATGCTACAAGGTCTAATATTCACCTTTGGCGCCGCTACCGAACGTGTGTCCACAATCTCCATCACCAACAATGGTATCGAACCTCGTCATATCTGGTTCCGCTGCAAGCACGCATTGACAAGCGCCTTTTATACCCCTTGTGACTTCTTCAGTTGAGAATCCAAGATCTGTCCATGCATACTCTTTGATACTATGAGTTTCTCCAGTAGAAGAAGGGGTGCCGGAGATGTCAGGACAGAAGGAAGTATGGATCGACTGGAGCGAATCTATGGCCTCTGCTTCTACGTCCCGGTCATTCGAGATGGACCCGAGCCGTGTTGGCCAGGATTTTACTCCAACCCAGGACAATGCCTCAGTCGGAGCGTCGAGGAGGGCAAGCAGATTGATCAGGTCGGCCGGGGAGTTTGCTAACACAAACTTTATATCATCAAGGGTAGAAAAGAGAAATCAATGGGGTACCATTCACAATCCCTTCGATCCTCGTTACATTAACGAGTGATATAGAGAAACCAGGGGCATTCAAAGAGGTCATGTATGGTGCGCTATAGATCCTTGCTGGTATGATCCCATGTGAAGCTACCACAAGCAGTTTACATCAATCAGTCGAAACCCAGACAAAAGTCATCCAGAGGGGAGTCGGAGCTTACCAAGTTCTTTCCGAACCTGTTCCACGATAGCACCCATCTCAAGGACCGATACTCCTCCCAGGTTATTGATGAACAACACGATATCATCTCCTGGGCGTATCCAGGTCTCCCTGGCCTCATGCCTCAAATTCCGCTCTATGCGTCGTTGGCTGCAGCATCTGAAGAGGAACATTTTGTAATAGACGCACCAATGTGTATATCTGATCCTCGCCAACCTCCTCCACTTCCTCTGATAATACTCACCATCTCACTGGTCAACCACTCCGGGGAGGTAAGTGGTACGCGGCGTACGCCAGGCTCATTGTGCAGCCCAAGTCCCAGTTCGATTTGCCCATCGGCGATAAGCTCAAAAACTGTCGATGTATTTTCATAAACCTACATTGCTGTTGTTAAATGATCTAGTTATAGAGCGCACCGGAATGAGGCTGCCGACCAGGAACATGACAATGACCCAGGGTAGCGCCTATGCTTCTGAGATGAGCCACCGCTGCATCGCCAAGCAGTTTCGTCCGTTCAAGCGTGGGCCTGGGAGATGTAGGGGGCGTCAAGGCTAGCGGAGGCTATCAACATACGACACCATTGTCAATGAGGCGAATCATGAACTCACCACCGTTCGCTCCAAACGTTGTATAACCACCCAATACTTTACACACAAAGATGTTTCCTCCAAGTCCCCTTGGTCCCACCAGACTTGCCTCCTCCCCCTCTCCTCGCGTCTGTGGAAGGAGCGAGACGTCATCTGCATTGAGGACGGACGTGATGTTCAGTTCTGGGTACCTCGCCCGTGTCTGTTCGATCGCAAGCCCGAAGTTGAGTCTGTCTCCCGTATAATTGTTGATCACGATCACCACGTCTCTCCCTTTTGCGCCCTCCGCATTCCCCAGACCCGCAAACGCTGCAAATTCGATGGCAACCAAAATCTGCTTCGCACTGGGACTAGCAAAGATGTCTCCAGACACCATAGACGTGAGCATGCCATGCCCGACGTAGCCAGCGTGGGCTGGTTCATGACCAGCACCACCACCTGAGATGACGGCGATGTGAGTGGATGTGAATGGATGGGCTATATAAACTGTCTTGGTTGGCGCGTGACTATGTAGTCGATAGGGGTTCGCTCAGAGGAGGTACGCTTAGGGGACGAAATTGGAGAACATACAGTCGCAATTGTGGATTCTGAGCTACGGTTCCTCTCAAAGAAGCGAGCACGAGCCCTTCTGCGGACTCGAAGATGTGTTTGTTCGACATCGAGACGTCACGGTTCGAGATACTGAATCAGCCTGAGGACTTCTTGAAGATGGGGGGGTAGAGAGAAAATGGAAGCAGACGGGGAGAAGGGAGATAACGCATGCCAATCGGAATTACTGTGGGGAACGTAGTAAACGGCACGGACCGTCGAGCTGATCAGCAGACCTGGAGACCGACTACGTTTCTTTAGTAACTGAGAATATTTACGTTTTATTGACCGTGATGGTCACATGGTGCGGCGCCGACATTCAAAGAGGTTTCGAACAGCTATCGAAAATCCTCCAGGTTACTGTAAGTTGGTTGACCCTAGACAATGTTCTAAACCAAAGTTGCGCTTAGCACCGGCGTGTGGCAAAGACCAAAACACATTTGCTAGCACATACTACCAACCCGCCTGTGTAGTAGTAACCGGGTCGCGCTGAGATCAACGTGCAACTCGATCGAAGGAGGTACCAATTCAGCTAATTGGTCCAGGGGTCAGCTATATGGAATCGACAGCCTCCATCTAAGAATTCTGTGTGGGGCAGTGGGTTACGGCGTTGAGACACATGTTCTAGAAGACGTGATCTATGCATTCTTTTGCCAGTTGCCGCAGCGCCTCGAAGAGAGGTCCAACAATGTTCGGGGTCGGCCGGGCAACGTAGTTCGTGAAATGGAATTGGTAACCTACAAATGATACAAAGCAGTCGTAGAGATCTGTATGAACAAACGTGTGGGATCTTTTGTGAGGAGGATCATTGCTCCCTTCGTTGCTGCGATGCAATCTGAACCTTCTTCTCTGCAGTTAGTGATTTCCACTTATCTGAAATTGAAAAACATGAATCATTGCTCGTCACCACAGTCACCCAAGACAAGAGCTCACCACCGAAACCAAAGAAATTATAACCCGTCCCGATTCCTTGGTTTGGGGCAGTGGGGGGTGAGGGTTGATAAAACGAGCCTTGTCGGATACGATTCGCCTTCCAGTATCGACAGCGTTGCTGGTCTGCGGGCAACTGGCCTTCCGAGATGTGTATCTTGGGATGATAGCCCGCGTGAGTGACGTGTCCCTAATAGAGGGTTTGGCAATGCCACTACCTTCGTCTTCGGAGCGGAACTTCCAAAGTCTGCTAACTCAAAAGTAAATTCGGACCCGGGCCAGCGTATTCTGGCGATCACCATAAAGTAAGCATCTGGTCATTTTAACGAGTCCGTCCAGTGTGCTTACTCGTGAAAAACAGCGTTCTCCTCGGAAATGTGCACTTCCTTCACCTGCCACGCAACGGGAAAGTCGCTTGGTACCACCAGCGCTTCCTTGGCTATGGATTTTACCGACAAGTATTTGCCGTATTTGAGGTTTCGAATCGAGTGACCCGCTCCCAGCGGGTGAACCTCCCACTGTCATCGACTTCTAAGCGACGTATGACGGCTAAACAGGCACTAATACTACACACCTTTTGGGTATCCAGGTCTTTAGGTGGCATCCCTGAGTCATGTGTCATAAGGACTTGCAGAGAGCATAAGCATGGGAGAGAGATGGACTAACCTACGATGGTATGATCGCTAGCCATCTCCATCGCGGTCCCACTTTGTCGATTGATGAACGAGTATGTTCCACGATGAATGGGCATTCTCTTTCGGGCATCTCCACGAGGTGACGGCGAGGATGGAGTGGTTTGTCCAAAGGCTCGAAATATCGACATGATGAGCGAAAGAGCGTTACGAGAGGGATGGTGGCGAACGACGGGCTTTTGAAGGGTTCGGGGCAGATACCGCCAACAGCCACGACCATGGGCATGCAGACGCCGCGTGCTGTCTTCTACAAATAGGGAACATCAGATACCGAAAGAACATTCCGTGCGTCACCACTTGGGTCCGACGCAGACAAGTTAAAGTCTTCTCGACTTCTGAATGCTGTGGGCGGCGCGGGTTGCACGCGCGATGCCAGATCGGAATGCAATACAAGAACGTTGAAAAGGTGCACGTTGCGATAAGGAACCCTGAGATGCGCTGTGTTCAGTGACGCCTCGAAGACTCAAGCATTCAAAAGGGGGTTGCATTGTGTCATACAAGCTGATCCGAGTCTGAAAGGGTGATACACTGCGCACTGTCGATCAATATTCTACCCCAAAAAATAAAGAAAACATACTGAAGATCAGCCAGAGCGGCCAACTTCACAGCTCAGGCGAGGTGTGAACTCAATTGCAATGCCTTCAGCTGCGGTATGCTGTTGGATGGAGGACGTCGCCCAAGGCAGTACAGAGCTGTTCGTGACTCATATCCGCAAAATGGAAACAACGAAAACCCGAGGGATCGTGATAAGTTAGCATTTTATGGTGCGGGCCCCGTGCCGACGATGGCAAAAACCCAACTTGTCGTTTTGATGGGGAGTTTAGTTAGGCTCAGCCGGCCAGTTCCGAGTCGAGACTCACTTTCAAGTTTCGTGAACTTTGCCTATACACTTCATCACGAGCACTGACTCGGAAGTCTGTCGAGTTCTCGAAATGTGGTAGTTCAGTTCAATCCAGTTCGCTCCGCGGCAATACTAATTAGTATTTGTTTGTTAGTACTGTACTGCAGCGCCAAGCGCCAACCTCAGGCTACCATGATGTGAATCTACATAGTCAACTAACCGCGTCCATGTTATGGATCCATTCCTCCCCTTTGGTGCTGTCCAGCTCTGCCATAGTAACACCTCGAGCATGAGCGGATAAGTGACCAATACATTCAAGTAGCTTTCCCGGCCATCCTGCCCAAAAGGTGTGAGAGCTATGAGCCCACAGAAGCCACAAAAACTATGAATTGTTGTCCTTTCCCCAGCTTCAGTCGATTGCTTCCCCCTTCAATATGTTGTCTACTATCATCGACAACCACCCCGCGCTTGGTGGTGATGTCACCGAATCACCGCCGGCCCTCCCAACTACGTCTATCCCGCTTCCTAAGCCTATTGTTCAGCACGGCCTTCTTATCCAGGCGGTCGCAGCACGAAAGTCCGTGGTCACTGTCGCCGGTGTTCAAATGAAGGACTTGACTGTGCACAACACTTCTTCTGACAACTCCACTTCTTCCGTGAGTATTTGTAGGGCCTATAATCCCGCGCGTATATGCTTATATCTCCCAGTCCAAGGATAATACGACGTCCTCCGGCGAGTTGGTGGCACGAGGCACCATCGAACTCTTTGGTAACAAGGATGTCACCGCAGAGTTTGACATCTGGCATGGTTCTCCGCCTCTAGGTGTCACTGTGGGATCCGCTGCGCCATCTGTTCAGCGCGCCAACTTCAAAGGCTCTGTGAAGCTCGCTCAGCTCATCCCATCACTCAATGAGGCATTACTCGGGGTGGATCTCAGTTTCCAAAACGTTTCTATATACCACCAGAACTACCTTTACGATCCGACCAAGACTCTTGGATATGATTTCGACGCCGATCTGGTTATTGACTCGTCCTTCGGATCGTTATCTTCTATCCTATTGGAGGTCTTGGGCGTCAAAGAACCCACAGTGCATATCCACGCCGACCTCGGTCCCAACCAGAGATGGGATATCAGCCCTTTAATCTCGAATACATTGACCTTCGAAGGCACATTCGTCGGACATATCTACGCGACTACCCCTGGTATACAGATTACGAGCGTTGGCGTTCGCTTGGTTTTGCACCTCAGTCCGAACAAGGTTGCCACACACGATGTTGAGATATTTGGAACGCTTAACTTGACCCCTCCTGGAGGGAGCGTCCTGCCCATGGAATTGGATTACACGCTGAAGGATGTCGGTGGCACGGTACGACTCACCGCGGGCCTTCCTTCGGGTGTTACTTGGGTTGACCCAATGGGTGCGCAAGGATTTGTGGTATGTTCCTCATCTGTGGAAGACGCCCCCGCCTGACTTGCGGCCGCTATCTGTAGTTGAACCCTGTGACATTTTCGTCTAGCCTGCCTTTCTCCGACCCGTGGAAGGGCCTTACGCTGGACATCGCAGCTAATTTCCAATATCAGACATCTGTCTTAAATTTCACCGGATCCTACGCACCAGGCGATACTTGCTCCCTCCACGCGACCGTCCAAGGATTTGACCTTTCGTTACTCCAACAGCTCTACGAGGCTGTCCAGCACAAACCACTCAAGGCTCCAAATGTCGATGTGATCATTGAGTCCGCTGATCTCTCTATTGCATCCGGAAAGGGTTTCTCTGCGACGTTGACCAACGTCAATATTGCCGGCCATGGATCCGGGAAGGCTGCCCTTTACTTCTCTTCCACCGGTTCATTCATTCATGCTGAGCTTGGCACTGTACAGTTTGGAGATGTCACAGTTAACTCAGCATATATCCAGCTCGACCTTCAACCCAGTTCGAGCACGAAATCTTCCGACGTCATCGTCTATGGGGATGTCAGATTTGAAGCGCTCAAGACAAACGTTGCAGTTTATCTCTACTCTTCTGCACCCAATGTCGTTCCAAAACGCACTGAATGGACCGTGTATGCGGAGTTAACGTCCTCGGACAATACGCTAGCGCTCTCAAAGATTGAACCAAGGTTGAAGGGAACGGAATTCGATCTCGCGCTCAAGAATGTTCTATTTATCGCCGCATCAAAGGATGATCCAGAAATCGGCACCGTTATTACAAGCGCATATAAGCCCACAGAAGGTGAAAACATTATGGTCGTTGTCAATGTACCAGCTAATATAGCTCTTGTAGGTGTTCAAGTCTTCGGGATCGTTGACGAGATTCCTATCTTTAATTCCCTCGCAAAGACCAACGTGACTGGAATGGTCGTCGATGCATCCTGGTCCCGAACTGCGGGTTTCTGTCTCAACGTCGTTCTCCCTGTCGCCCGAAATCTCACATTTGGTAAAGGCATTACCACCACCCCCATCACCCTCTCGTTGGACCTGATTCCCAGTCCCATTGATAAAGCCAAGTTGATCCCCTCCCTTCAGGTCTCTGCTGGGTTATACATCCCTGTTGCACATTCTCCAAAGCCTCTATTGTTCGAGATGATTTTGACGGCTACGGATACAGACGCGATAATCGCAGCTGAATTGAAGGGGAATTGGGTTGATCCGTTTGGAATCAGTGACGAGGTGGTTATTGGGCCGGACCTACTCCTACAGGCTGACATTAGCTACACCACTGGGTTGAGGTATGTGGGTGTATTTGCTTTCTCTGGGACTCAAATCTCACGGATTTGGATCCCGGACAGTGGTGTCCTGTTCAAAGGTGGACTCGCCGTCGGGAATACTAATGCAAGGGTCGTTGTTAGTGTGAATGAAGATCCACTGAGTGAGTGCGCTATCCAACTCACCGGTTTTTTTGCTCATAGCTACCAGAGGAAATGCTCTTTACCAGGATCGACAACCTCAATTTCACAGACGTCGTCTCCTTTGCGGAGAGGCTCCTCCACCTTAAGCTCCCTCCACCCCAAAGTGACTTCCTCGAGTTCGAGACGGTCAGGTTGTACTTCTGTCCTGCGGGGTTGACGATCCAAGGCGTGACCTATCCTCCCGGATTCTCGTTCAAGAGCGACATGATCTTGTTTGGTAAACATGTCGACGTATCTTGTGGTACGTGTTTAAATATGCGCATGATGTTAGATATCTGTGTGACCGGGCTTGGAGCAGACGTTAACGATACTTTCCTGTCGATCAATGGAACCGTGGACAATTTTGAAGTGGGCCCTCTCATAGTGAGCGGGCTGGACGGCGCAAAACATGCTGCTCTCCAGGTCAAAGTCGGCAAGGATGTCCAACACTTGTTACTTGATGGCGCGGTAACGCTATACGCCGAGACATACGCGTTGCACCTTCTGGTTAACACGCAACCGTCGCCTGAGATTTCATTCAAGATGTCCGTGTTTCTTGTCTTTTGTAAGCCGCGGACCCTCTGGCTAACCTCGTTTTGGTCTGACCTCGTGGGGGATTAGCGAGTTCAAACTCACAGAGCTCTTGACGTTTGAAGTGGACGCGACGCTGATCGGAGCACTGGACTTCAAAGACCTCAGCCACGCTGACTTTAGCTTTAACGCGGACCTCGAACAACATCTCCTTGGTTACATCCACGAGGTGCTACTCGATCTCTTTACGAAAGCCGAACAAGCTGTAGAAGAAGGAATGGAGGCTGCAAGGAAACGAGTCATTGCAGAGCAGGCCACACTCGACAGCAGGATTGCCCAGGCGAAGGCGCGGCTCGTATTTGCCCAAGCTACATGGGAAGCCCATCAGAAGAGCATCACCCAAACAAATCTGAAGTTCATCAACGATTACAACGCCAAGATCAAGGCACTTCAGGACTCCGTCACAAGTGCCGAAAAGGCATACGACGCCGCGGTCCAAAAGGCCCAGACCAACTTGACCAACGCACAGCACGATCGTCAAGTCAAGATACAAGCTGCTAAAAACGACCTGGAGAACGTGAAGCGGAAGGCAGCTTCCGATACTGAGGCCGCGAAAAAACGAGTGGCAGCTGCAAAGGCTAACATGAACCGTGATTTTGGTTCTGCGGAGAGGAACACCGAGGATGCAAAACGCAAAGTCGAGGACCTTCAGAATCAGATCGACAGCGTTAACCACGAGATCAACAGTCTCAAGCATGGGGCATGGAATAAGAGGCTAAAGATTGCTGGACTCGGGGTACAGCTAGGATCGTTGGAGGCGGCGCTGAAAATTGCTCAGGGTGTGTTGGATGCTGCACAGGCCATCTTGAGGTCGTCCAACTACCTGGCAGAGAAGAGCGCGCTGAATGCAGCGCAGAGAAGTCTCGAGTTGGCGGCGCAGACTGGCCCTACGCTCATCTCCGACTCCCAGCGGACATTGACCAGCATCGACCAGCTCACGCAAGCGGCAGCAGATAGAGCAACCGAAGCACTGCATGCTGTTCGGAGCGGCAGCGAGAAGATTGTGTTCGACGGCGCAAATGCTGCCCTCGCTGCGTACAAGCGCACAGCTGACATCGTGTTCGAGAATGCGAACAAAGCCATTTCAGACCTAGTCAACAGCGTGGAGTACGTTGCCTTTGAGGCCGCAACGACCGCCCTGACGACAGCCCAGGGTGCCACAAAGGGCCTCGATGCTGCCAAAAAATTGCTGTATGAAGCGGAGAAGGGCGGGGCGGACGTTCTCAATATTGGCAAGGCGATCGTTAGCGCCGGAACCGAGGCGCTCAATATTACTTCTGTCCACATCTCTGGGTCGCTGGGGAAAAGCGTTGGTGGTGCTGGATTGACAGCGGACGTGAAGGGCGTGGTTCTGAAAAAGCCATTTGAGATCACTGTCGATCTGGATCCTAGCAAGGCGGAGAACTTCTTGACGGCCATATTTCGAAAGTGAGTCTTTGACTTGTTGACGTCGTGACGTTTCTGACGGATGTGAATGAACATGTATAGACTGGAACAGCAGATGAAAACTGGCCTCCACGTTTGAGTATGTGAGGCCGGACGTCTGGTTACGACCGAATTACACGTACTGCCCTCAACCTGTAAACATAGTACTTATTCTGTCCGGGAGCTATACACCAATGGTCTACTACCTTATAATTACAGATCGAAATTTCCCCACGGGCCACATGCAGCGGCAGTGTTTCTCGTTCTCAGTGATTAACAGCAAATCGTTTCAATGACATTTTTTCTTATTGCACTGTGAATGTACATGTAAATTTACTCGCGATAGCTGACAATCTTTCCGAACGTGTCCGCCATACCCCAGGTCCCGCTCCGCAAGCACGACAACTGCACAATTTGGCTATGATCGACGAACAGATTGACGTCGACCCCAAACTCTCGAATGTACCAGTTAAACACCTTTGGATCGGCTGCCTCGAACATGACACGCTCCATCGGGAGCTCCTTAAAGATCGCCTGGATGACGTCCATACGTGGCGTTCGCACGTTCTCTGTAATCCCCTCGCTCTCAATCATGATACGCTCCACGCCAGCATCTAAAAATTTCTTTCCGAGGTCCACAATTTTAGACGGGTCGCTCGTTCCCGTCGATTCCAGCTGCGCGACGTCCGTGTCTCCTCCAGCGCCAAACTGGATTCCGAGCTCGGGTTTGGGTGTCAACCCATGACGCTGTACTTTTTCGATCAATCCTAACCAGTCGTCTGGCGGGAAGGACAGAAAGCCCGCTGAGAGCTCTATGACGTCGAAGCTGTGGGAAAGAAGGTGGGTTTCTTGTCGTGCTTGTCTACGTCGGTCAAGCGTGTGCTTACCCCATGTCTTTGCATTTCTGTAAGTAGCGGTCGACGACAGTGGTGACATTTGCGTGCGTCAATATGTGCTCCATCCATCCTCCCTGAAAGCAAACCAGACCCAACGTGTATACGTTGAGCGCACTGTCAACAAATCTGCGTTGTTGGACGTACAGTCGAGACATAGACGTCGTGCTCGTGTGCAATTTCAATCATCTCCATCACGGCTCTCTCAGGAAAAAGCGCAAACGAACCCCCTGCGAATTTGAACCCGTCGATATGGTAGCCCATCGTCTCAAGAACGTCTTGAAGGTGCCGCTTTCCGTACGCTGTATAGTACGGGCCGCGTATTTCAGTCACACCGACCTTGCGGGGTTTCTGAGTGCGGGGGTTCGAGCGAATAAAACCGAATCCTGTTTCTTTATCCTGGATGAGGGTCGGTGCTTGCGAACCTTGTGCAACAAGGTTGGTCGTCATCAATCTTGCCCTAGTCGGTGAGCTAATGCCAACATGGGACCGACACAAACCCGTTGACCTGGCTAGAAGACGCATTGTAGACATTTTTCTGAGGCGGTGGTGGGCTAAGGTTAATCGACACACAAGTATTGTAGTGACGTCAATCCCCTGCCCCCTATAGGAGATGTAGCATTAAGACAAAGATCCTCACTACGAGTTCGAATTCTGTGGATCCTGTCTTTCGCGTGCGGCGCGTCACATTTCCTAGTAGTGTCATATCGGAGGTAAATGTCTCCCCAGACTATGAACTTATCAGCAATGTCGGAACAATGCAAGACGACAAGGACCGACGAACCTTCCGAGTCTACCCCGGAGCCACATGCAGAAAGCCTTGAAAGTGCAATGCGACACCCACCTCTCTTTTGTTGACGTTCTCTCCACTCTTCTAGACCCAACTGAGAGCGATTCTAAAGGCTAGTGCTGTAATGCCTGTGTGCTCCTTCGAAAAACGGCTCACAAGTAAAGCGACATTGCATCCTCAACCAGATCCTACAAGATTCACGTGGTGGTCGTCTCTTCTGCCAGTGGGTGTAGATGGAGCCTCATGCTGTTGAGATGGCATCAAACAACATCCACCACCAGTTGGATCTCCTCGGAGGGGCTACGGGGGTCATTGAGCACAGTCATACCAGAGTTTTTGAGAGAGAGTATCACTGTAGGTGTATGTTGCTTTGATTTTTTACTTGCTACAACCCTGTTCATATCGAAGGTCCTTGGTATTTGGTTGAGTTCTTCCCCTGGATGATGTATCTCCCAAAAAGGTGAGCAACGTCACGACTCGGAGTTGCTGAATGGAGGCTCAAGCGCTCACCTTCTGTAGACTGGCGCCAGCCGATTGACCGTACAACGTTGTGAAAAAGTGCTATCCAGTTTCTCTAAATCTCGCGTGCATGTCCCATGAGATTGGCATATCATGGACTTGGACGCGGGACGCCGAAAACCAAGCATTCAATATTCATTACTCCAGCAGATCACACACACTAAACGTGTAGCAACAGACTCGATCCTTTTCTATGCCCATCGCCCACCATTTACTCGACAATACCACAGTCCGAGATTTGCACCGCAGACGACGGACGACCGCTGGTTGAGCCCTTGGACTCGATTGTTTTGACAACATTCATGCCCTCGACGACCTCACCGAATACAACATGTTTGCCATCGAGCCAAGACGCGACGGCCGTCGTGATGAAGAACTAGGTGATTCATGAAAACAATCAACACTCCTTGTGCTCGATGGGAGGAAGAAGGGTGCTGGCTTACTTGTGACCCGTTTGTGTTGGGACCTGCATTCGCCATCGAGAGCAGACCTGGCTTGTCGTGCTTGTGGACAAAGTCTTCATCTACACGCAAGAAGTGATACATGACGAAGACGAGGATTGTTGAATTAGTCGACCGCAAGGCCTGAGACAGTGAGGCAAGAATGGTCACCCACCCTTGAAGCGGTTACCATATATCGACACACCACCGGTTCCGTCATGTCTAGTAAAGTCGCCCCCTTGGATCATGAACTGCACGCGCACAAGCACCTTTCAATAACCTGTTGAAATGGCGACACACGAAAACAGACCTCTGGGATGATTCGGTGGAACGAGCTTCCTTTGTACGCTAGTTTTTTTCCATTCTTCTCCGTGCCTATCGCCAACTCACGGAAATTGCGAGCCGTGAGTGGGACAGTGTCGTCATATAGTTTGAATACGATACGTCCCGCCGGTTTCGAGCCTATCGAGACGTCAAACTGTGAAATGCGCGTGGTTAGACTCTTAGACAGGCTATATAAGAGGAGGATGTGTCATACAAAGACGTTTGACCTGTCGGTTTCAGTTTAGCAGCGCATCCCTAAAATTTGACCTAGGAGGGAAATACGTACTTTGTAGCGGAAGACGTGGCGGCGGCGGCGGCCGACGCAGTGGAAGACGTGAATCTACGGAAAATGAACGACATAAATGACGGAGACGAATCAGTCGCGTTTGGAGAGTCTCGGGCGAGGTGTAGGAGGTCGCTGTAGAGCGGATGAAGAAAGAGAGACATGAACCGTCTCGTTTTGGAGTGCGCGAGAAAATGTTTGGCGCTCGCGTGCAGGCAAACGTAAACAGAGACGTCCTTAGCTTGCGGCCACTTGAACCCATTCTACAGAACTACACGGTGCTAGATGTACAAGAACAGCTTAAAGCTTACGACTGGGGTATGAAGTCTCAGACAGTGGGACCATAGGGACAGACCAACTTTTTGTGTCTGCTACTAGAAATCGGACCTGACAGACTCGCAAAGAAATGCTTCAGATACCTGGACCAATCTTAGTTTGTTGTCTCCTGTCAATTTCCAGTGTAAAGTATGCGTCTAACCAAAGCCCACAAATGATTGCAGCACCACCTCATCCTTTGCAGTTGAAAGTGGAAACTGTCGCCGCTGTGTCGGTGTGAGGGGTGTCTCGGTATGTTTGGCCACTCATGGACTCTATGGTCCAGCGTCAGAGCCCACAAGCCTGAGTCACGACCACTCATCACACTGATTTTACTGACTGACACCGATAGTCATTTGGTATCTTCCCAAACGGGAAACAGAACATCGGATTGATCACCATTGCGATATTCAGATTAACGTAATTATCCTTCAAACTAGCTGATGCCCTCCGCTCAGTACCCTTTAGGTCAATTGAGGTCCAATGGACAAAGAAGAGTGCCAAGGCTTCAGTGTCAAACCGCAGTGAGCTCCAAATTCCAAATGTGACAGCAAAAACTCACACTTAGGCAGGTACAGAGGGACTAGGAATAGGAAGGGTGGTAGACAGCGAAGGCAAGGGGGGGACTGAGGGGCCAACACCGCTGCCCACTCCCGGAACGGGTTCACCACGACGGGCTATGGTGTCACCTTTCTTGTCGCCCTTGCCACCAGTACCGCCTGGGAGAGTTGGGGCGGAGGAGGGCAGTGTGGCCGGTGGAATGCTACCCGTGCCTGGGAGCTTAATACCATCGCGAGCACCGAGATTAGGAGTGCGCTCTGGGAGAGCAGTGGTAGAGATGGTGGTTGTCGGCTTGGGGACAACGGGGAGGGCTAAAGCGGCAGCGAAGCCAAGGTACACGAAAGCAACGAGCGACGAGGAGAAGCGCATGGCGTCTGGGTATAGATCGGTATGGAGGAAAGAGTAGTGTGGTGAGGGACTGGAGGTAAGAAAGAAAACTGATATTAATGGATGCTCTAGTCGTCCTTTTATACATTCTTTAGCCGAGAAAGTGGAGCTCGCATGTTCTTGCGAACACTCACCGCAACGCTTGGCGCAAACGCTGCCATGATGTAACGTCACTCACGTTCGCTCTACCGCTCAACGTGCTTCGATCCCTTCCTCAATTTATTCTGCGATTCCTCAATTATAAGCTCGTCAGCTGATACTCGGAGTGCGAGAGCCTAGGAGCAGTTTTCAAGTCGATATGTCGTTACAGCAAATGTCCTCCAGTTGGACGCATCAAGGTATGCATGCTGAGTCCGACAGACGGGAGAAGGCCCGATCCGCAAGACGGGTGTGTAACATATTCGCTTGACGACTCCACCATATAGTAATGTAACATAAGTTCAAGGCAGAAAAAGGAAGTCATGAAGTCAAATGGGGAATAAAACCGCTATAACCAAAATTCAGCTCTCCGAGTCTAACTTCAATGAACAGATTTTCGTGATATAGGCTAATAGGACGCCACTGCCAATGTGATTCAGGTATGTAAAGGTGCGAAATCACGTAACGTTGCAGCTCTCGTGCACTGATTTATTGATCGGCTGGTGAGATAGGTTTGCTCTTTGTCTTTCCCCGCATGGACCAGCAACGTTGCTGATTGACGATCCCTAGTCAACACCAAGGGATCCTGTCTTCCTCAAGTTGTGCTTGGACAAGGCCATTTAATTTAGTTGGGTCGTTGAGTGGTATGATATATGACATGATTCCGGATAAAAGTGTCAGACTGAAACGCATTGCGCCAGTTTTCGGAACACATAACGCAATCGGCCACACCAGCACTGCAAACTCAAGTAAGTTAGCATGAACCTCCTGTAACTGTGTTAACTGTTTTACAAGGGGACGCAGAGTCCGCTTGCGCATTTTTTTCTACTCTTCCTTGCAACCTGTGTCACGCGGGCTGCAAGCACCATGAGTTATGAGTGGATTATCCTCGCACATCATAGTTTATCGCATGATAGACCTCGATAGGTTTTGGATTCTGCTGAGTCCTGACATGGTCTCAAACTCCCCGAATAAGGTAGTACATCGATATAGTATTCACTTTGTCGAAACCTATTCTTTCAATGAATCTTTGACTGACGATCAGCGTCCAGTTGGCCTTTGGATTTGGTTGAAACGTGTGCCAACACATTATACTGGAGACTGTGTACAACAAATACGAGCAGTACTGAGGGATGTTAAACCGACACTCACAACACTTTAGCACTCAAAATTTCTAGGTCGTGAGCAGAAGAATCAAGGCGTATTGCCGAGTTGGTGCCAGTTCGTGTACAAGCCAAAACTGCTGCGGATGCAATAAAATTTCCTTATGTAATGCAAATTAACATTTTCCTTCCACTGAAACCGAGTACCGGCACATGTCTTTTGCCAACATGGCTTCACGTTCATTACTTTCAAGTCGGATTGGCGCAGTACCGAGGCGTGCCCGACTTCCAGCTCGTCAACACATCCGATTACTGCTCTCCGCGCCGCCATCAAAGCAGCCAGAGCCGGCTGCACCACCAAGCGCGTCAGGCAAGGAGCAGTCATGGTTAACACACAAAGTCAAGGCAAATCCCGTCCTATACGCCATCTTTCTCGGCTTTGCACATGCTCTTGGGTACGGTTCGCCCAAACAGCTCGCAAACAGACGCGCACTACACATGTATAATATCCTATGCGCGACGCGTGCGGACCAAGAAGCCGACTTTTGGAAAAGAGGTATCACTGCCCGTTTTTTTCGCTCCATGATCTTACTCATGTTTCACGGAACGATTTCTCAAGAATGTGCACTCCCTCCCACCTTCCAATCCTGGTTTACCGTCACCAATCTGCACGTATGGCTCCTCACCGTCCGTTTACGGGCCCTTCCTGCACCCCAAGGATTGAACCACATACAAGGGTTGATAGATCACTTTTTCCAAGACGTCGAAGAGCGCATCCGTGCCGTGCTTCAGCCTGGTGTTCTTCCACCCCGTTCGACATCAGACCCATCCGCATCGTCCGAACATAGTAAATATGTTTCCCCCTATCCCAACAGCACTTTCTATACCTTCCCCCCTCCCGTTCCGCCACCCGACACGTTCCCATCCACGGCTGCGTATGCCAAGGCAGAGAAAAGAGCGAGAGCCCCAGAGAGACTTGTGACGAGGCACATGAAGATATTCAAAGAACAGTGGGCCGGGCTGGGCATGAGCATGGACTTGGGGCTTGTGAGAGGTGATGCAGAGATGGCAGCTGCAGTCTGGAGAAACCTGTTAGGCGGAAGAGGGGCGAAAGGGGTCTCCGTTTCTGGGGTGGATACAAACCCGAGCCCGAGCGAGGCCAAAGACGCGAGTAAACCAGAGTTCAGACGTTCCGTAAACCTCGTTGGAGGTCTCATAGAGAATGTGGAGAAAATTGATGTCGATGAAGAAGAGGCCAGAGACGACCTGAGTGGTGTTTACGACTTTGGTACGAACGAGAATGATCGGTGAGATCTTTCAATGTAGCTTGTGTGCATTGCTTCGTTGCTCACCGATGTCAGGTACATTGCTTATCCGGAGCTCATGGAAACACTCGTCGTTTATCTCAGACGAGAGGTGCAGCGACTCGAGCGGATTCCCGACGAAGTCATCCTCGGACCACGTGTAGTGGGCAGGGAAGGCGAGGGAGTGAAGAAGCTGATATGGGGAAAGGCGAGACCTTAGAGAGCTTTATGCAGCGGGTAGTGTGATCTATTCATGTGTCACGAAAATGCATTATCCATATCACATTATCAGAACATACCTTCTGCTGCATCCGTACTGTAGTATACTGATATTTCCATTGACATAGAGGAACGCACCTTCTTATTTTGTGCTCGGCCAATCTGCGATCGGGGACTTTGACCACCAGACACTTGACTAAGAAGATATTTCTGAAGAGCGGAGTAACTTTGCGCCGGAAATCGTTAACATGGCTTTCCTTAAAATATGTGCCGAGTAGCCAATGGCTACTCATGTGCACGAGACACAATCAGGCGGCCCGAACATGTCCGGTGCCCTCTTATCATCGCAAGGTCGGGATGCCTCCTCTGTGGTGATCTCACTGTCAGCTTCACTTTGTACGAACAATGTCGCTGCGCGCCACGGTCAATTGTGACATGGGGGAGGTGACGTCGATATATCATCTAGTGCGATTTCTGACTGATTTGGAATCATTCGGTCCAGGGTTTCTCTCTATACGCAATAGTGAGTAGCGCTGGGATACTTGGTATCGTTAACGCAGCTTGGTCTAAGTTAGTGACGCACGGACACAGGGTGACGATGAGGGCCTCATGAAGACCATTCACTTGGCCAACATTGCCTGTGGATTCCACGCATCGTGAGCTTAAGAACCGGTCATAGGGACCATCCTGACCACCACGCTGATTTTGAGCACTTCTAGAGACTTCTCGGTCATGAATAAGACCGTGGTTCTCGCCAAAGCTAACAACGTCCTCGCTGGCGCTCACCCTTCTCTTCCCGACCTGCAAGGCTTCGGGCGGCGCGAGATGGCTGTCGAACCGGTGAGACGATCTGCTCTATTGCAGTCGATGGAGCTGATGCTGTGTTGATCATTCACTCCAGGACGAGCTCGCGTCTTGCTTCATCTACCAGGTTGGCGCTTTGGACGGCTTCCTGAAGCGTCACGGGCTCTCCCTTAATCACGTCCGTACTCTGGTGATCGGAAATGCCGGCTTTACTTCTTTTTGTCTTCTCCTAGATTAAGCCACACGGTGCTGTATATGGACAAACCGCTCGCAACATCGACCTCGCCCGTGCCGTCGTTGGCGTGGCAAAGGTTTTCAACGGCAGTGCGGCTCAGCCCGACACGGGCGTCGCATTCATGGGTCTCGCAGGTACTGCGCACCAGCAAGCGGCAGAGGAGTTGGGTGTGCCGTTCATCGCGGGTAATACTGTCTCTTTTCCCTTTCCTTGCTCTCCGCAGTCCACATTGCTGATCGCAAACGGGATAGAATGGTTCGCAGACCTCGACTATAGTGACGAAGGAAAGCTGTTGATCACAAAGTACGCCAGTGATTAGCCTGAACTTCCTCCCCCCCTTTGTCACTGACTTGTTCCGCGACTCGACGCATTCTTGCGACGGCGACGATAGGAAGCACGATCCTGTCACGCTCAAAGTGGTCCGACAACGGGTAAGTCTCCCTATGATGGGCTCATATCGCTGACGGCCAACGTCATACTGGGCCCCTAACATCACCCCCACAAGGTCCATAATCTGCTCGACTTGCATGTGGTGACGACCGTGGGCGGCAAACTCTTGCCCATCGGTCATAATGTCTCTGAGGTGTCAATTTGCTGCCATTCCGATACGCCCGTAAGTGTTGATGATCACCCCTCCGTGTGTTGGACCTGATATGCCTCATGTCACAGGGTGCGGTTGAGATTGCGCAGGCAGTCAAGGGGTTAGTAGATGAAAGCAACAAGGTGCTTGACTTGTAGGAGCGACGAGCCTTCCATATTGTGTCAGATGGACAAAGATTGTAGAAGATGAAGGAACAATGAAACTGTGCCGACTGATATTTCAACGGTTACATCATCATTATGTCCACCCTGTACACGTGCAGTGTGTGGTGGTGATTGCTCATGACATTAGCAGTTGCCAGAGTACTTTTATCCTCACTGCACTCTTTGGTCTGCCTAGGCCGGGGAAGATGAATAAATAGTACAGTTGCCCGTATGGGAGATAAATAAAATAAATAAATAATTTTATTAGGAGTAGCGATTAGAATACCTGGGAATGGCATATAATGTCGGTTGCTGCCGGAGCCATGTGATTGGCTCAACTTCCAGTCTCATCCACGCATCCGCCCGCCGCATAACTGTTGGCGGTCCTTCATCCCCTTGATCTTATTCGATTCCTCGACGACAATGTCCACATCATTTTTGTTGCGTACAACATTGCCCAGAACATTCGCTTCTACCACTGGCCGCAATGTTTTGCGGTCGACGCTCCAAGGCATGCCTTTTGCGATCTCTCACAATACGGGTAACTCAGGTGTAGTTATAGCGAGACGTGCCGCCAGCTCGTCGACCCAGTACGTTCCTGGTGGACGTAAGTTCTGCTGCGTTTGTCTCATCCAACCCCACGTCTTCACATGTTGTGCTTTCAGCAATCTACCAGGGAACCGTCAATGACCCGACAACCTTTCCTCCTCCCTCAAAGACCCACGGCTCTTACCACTGGGCATTCGAGCGGCTTTTGTCTGCGGCGTTGTTGCCCATGACCGCGGCAGCCTTTGCAACGTCTGGCACGGCTTACCCCGTCCTCGACGGTCTCTTGGGTATCTCACTCGTAATGCACAGTCACATCGGGGTAGGTAACATCGCGAACTGTTTTTAGGCACTTTACATCGCTAACCTCTTGGTGTGCAGTTCGATGCCATCCTCGTCGACTATCTCCATAAGCGCAAGTTCCCCATCCTTGGTCCCTTGACGACGTGGACACTTAGGGCCACGACCGTCGGCGTGTTGGTTGGCGTTTATCAGTTCAATACAAATGACATCGGTGCGTTTTCCTTTGTTGTTCTGATGTCATATGAGTTGTTGGGAACTGAGTCCTGTCCTAGGTCTGACCGAGTTGATCAGTAAAGTTTGGACTGCATAGATCCTAGGAACTCTTAGCTCTGTATTGAAGTCTTCAGTGCTTCAGCCATTACTTTGTCTCCAAGTAGCACAACACTATTATAACAACGTTCTTGGAAGAAAATTGATCACATTCTTCACAAGCGAGTGAATGGATACCTTGATCAACTCAGGAAGCCTTTGCATGATAAGAGCCCGCTTAGCTCAGTGGTAGAGCGCGTCACTTGTAAATTAGATTATGATGAGGTCGGTTGTTCAATCCAGCCAGTGGGCATCTGTTTTCTTTTTCGTTTTCCGTCACCAGAAACGCGAGTATGTGGTGATTTCTGCAGGCATTCTTACCTGAGGCTTGAGGCTGTCGTCTTCACGTGGTTTAAACTTCAATTGACTTGGTAATTGGTTGAATCAATCTAACGAGAGGTCATATGCAGGTAGACAACCCAATCTGACTCTGAGTCATGAAAAATGGCTCTGTGTCAACGTAAATATTGACTTCGGACTGTGGTCGGATCCGGGTAAGTTCAGTATTCGTATAAGTGTCCTACAGTAGTTCATTGAACTTGGATGAAAGGGGACTCACATGTCGTTGTGTTAGCTTGGTCATTTCAAAGTGGAAGGGATATCATATTTTCGTGGTCACGCTCGCTCCTGTAAGTAATGACCATGTAGCGGGTAAGCTTACAGCACAATCTGGAAGGCACGATCGGTTAACGAGCTCACGGTTACAGTCTCTGGGTCACTGACGACGGGTCGGCCGCGTTAATATCTCCAAGGCTTCCACAAGAGGGGACATTTACTAACTGTACACTAATCCTATGATAGAAACAAAGGATGTCTTTACCATTTACCATGCATGCAGTGACAACCATGGAGGTTTGAACGACCGACTCTTCTTAAAAGCTTTCTTGCCAGTGGGCCATAAAGTAATTAACACACTCACCCTAGTACTGTACGGTAGGCCAGGTCAATTGCCAGTCGGCGGTTGCCAGCTTTACACAGGGCAGGATCGAACCAGAGTTTCGACTCAGGAAACCTAACCAAGCATTATGTAATGCTGGTCTGCACGGCATGCGGGCCGGCCCGCTTCCAAATTATTTGTTTGTTAATCTTTGTCGTACTTAAGTATTTGTAATAGTTAGTCCTACACCTACTCGACTACCTTTTCTTGCCTATTCCGAAGAGCTCCGCGGAAAGCAGGACGGTCAGCTACTCAGGGTCGTCGTCTGCCTGATAGTAAGTGCCAACCCGATTGATGGGAGATGGATGTGTTCGTCATGCTTGACAACGAATCCGGCTCAACATTGACTTCTCTCATGAAGCAACACATACATACCACGTACTTTGACACCAAGTAAGTAAATATCATGCAGTCTCCATGATGTCAATTCGGATGCTCTTCTCCGTTTCTCCGCAGCCCCAATGAGCATTTGTGAAGGCTGTGAATCTGTTCGAACTTATGTCTTTCTTCTGTGTTCGAGAAAAAATATCAGGGATCCGAAGTTCTCCCGAAGCCTCATGGTATTTTCCCTATGCCACGGATGCCTCTTCACGGTAAGGACTGTGCGAACTCAGCCTTTTGTTTGTCTGACCCCAGCCCTCCCGGGAATGCGACGTGCACAAGTTTATCATGGCGCGTCCTCTTCACACTTGAATGCTTCCCATGCCACATAAGAAGCCGACTTCATGCACCAGTGGTCTTCTGCGGTATCGATGAGGGCACCGCCAGGTAATATTTTCCGTTTCTATCCTTCGCACGAATGCCTCGTTCTAGGGTTCATGGGCCGTCCTGCACATGATACATCCTCCACGAGGACACCTTTGTATCCACCAGGTGACTCTACTATGAATATGTATGATGAATTTATGACCAGTACATTGACCATCATGGTCACCTGGCTCCGCACGACAATCTAATGTTCCGAACATGGGTCCGCATCTATTCGAAGCCAGAATTCACATACCGCAACTCTCCTCTAACTCATCGTCCTTGGATGCCGCGTGATTACATCGTGCAGATGATGAGCCAGCGCTTAAGTGGTTGGTCTTTCTCTGCACGACCCCTGACACGTACAACAATCAATCAGTAAATCTCATTTTACATCAAGCTCTGGGACAGGCAGCTCTATTGTGAGTCGTGACTGTACTTGGGGAGCAGTGAGCGTATTCATTCTTGCTTACTCTGCCATCAACAAGTTGCATTAACAACCATTATCCCCGGAAGCGTGAAGCGATGCTCCCGCGGATATCAGCCTGAGCCACTCGGGTTAGGATGGGAACTTGGCCCACACCACATGGTACATTGAATCGCGTGGTGCGTTTTCATTCGTCGCCATATCGGTGTCCTCACTTGAAACCTGAGGTACATAAATACAATGTATGGAAACACATTAAAATCAGCACCGCAGCCTTTCCTTGCGCAACTCTAATCATCATGAAGTTCTCGACCACAAACGGATGGCTTGTTCTCGCGTCTCTCGTTGGATCCGCGTTGGCGGGCGCGACGTACAGCCTCAGTGATAGCATCGTTGGCGAGGGTTTTTACAGTTCCTTCGCTTTCGAAGCTATCCCCGATCCCACCAACGGTCGTGTGTAGGTAATGTCATATTTATTCACGACGCATTTCTTACTATGCGCTCTCTATCCAGGAACTACGTCGACGAGGCTACCGCTCAAAGCTTGAATCTCACGTATGCTACAAGCGACACTTTTATCATGCGTGCAGACGATACTACCGTCCTCTCGTCAAGCAGCCCGGGACGGAATTCCGTTCGGATCCGTTCTAATAATCAATACACTACTCACGTTGCAGTGTATGCATGCCCACATGTTCTGGATGTACATTTGGGTGACTCGTATTTCCTTTTAGGTTTAACATGCCACACATGCCACAAGGATGCGGGTAAGTTTCATTCTATTACAGTACTCGTTCAGATCTATATTTTGCATATCTGATTGACGCTCAAAGCACGTGGCCTGTAAGTTTTGCTTCCGTGCCGGTGGTACTCATATGAGGAATGTGGAGCTGACATGTGGATCTAGGCTGTCTGGGAGACTGATGGGTCTAACTGGCCCAATGGCGTACGGTTGCCCCACATTACAGAAGGCTTCTGGCACTAACCAGTTTTGTAGGGTGAAGTCGATATTGTTGAGGGTGTGAATGACGTAGAACCGAATCAATCAACACTCCATACGAGTGCTAGTCAGTAGATTTGCTCTGCCACTAAACTCGGAATTGACGTCATTAATCCTAGACTGCTCGATCCCCGCTTCTGGTGTCACGCAGCTCGGGTAAGGGGAAGGTACACACGGTTTGATCGTCTCTGCTCAATGTTTGTGTAGGACGACGGTTGGTACAAACTGCGATGCTGAAGGTGTGTAGTCCTCGAATCCCTCGCTTCACCGCATAGCTTACCATGATCAGTCAATGGCAATGCTGGGTGCGGGGTGCGATTGACCGAGGACGACAACAGCTTCGGCCCTGGTTTCAACAGTATCGATGGTGGATGGTACGTAATTTGCTTTTGCGAGTCAATGAACGGTTTCAGCAAAACCCTCCAGGTATGCGATGGAACGCACAAATACCTACATCAGTGTCTGGTTCTGGGAACGCGGTGATGCATCTGCGCCTAGTGATATGACCAGTGGTGCTACCACTATCGACACAAGCAACTGGGCAAGTCGTAGCCCCTTCCATCCTTTCAGGCATTCCCTAAAAGGTTTTTTTTTGCAGGGAACACCCGCTGCATACTTCCCCAACACGGACTGTGACTTGGAAACCCACTTCGATGCCAACAACATCATTATTAACCTAACTTTCTGTGAGCCCCTCTCTCTCGAACAACCTCGCGTGGATTTAGAGGACTTAATTGTATGGAGGCGGCGACTGGGCTGGTAACTCGGCTGTTTATGCCGCATCTGGGTGCCCCTCGGATTGCGTTGGTACGTGGCTTTCTCACTCCTAACCTGAACAACTAAAGGTCTTCCGCCTCCCTCCAGACTATGTGGACGGTAAGTCACAAGGACCATTTCACGTCTCGGTCGCTAATTCCGACCGGTTGCAGGCAACCCAACAGCTTTCACCGATGCATACTTTCAATTCACGTCCATTAACATTTATGAATAGGGCCTGATACCGAAAGCAATTGTACTTTAGACATGTAAGATCACGAAGTCTCGTCGCGTTGAAAGCTACTTTATATATGGATGCTACGTCTGAATAGCCAATATTGTCTCCAGCCCTCCCCGACTGCTTCGAAGATGGCTCCCTTTTACACCGCGCGATGCGCAACATTATAATAATATGAACAAAACATCAGGAAACGGGAGGGAAAGATGCCCCGAGCGTGAACAAAGCGGTAGGACTCTACAAAATAGCAAGCCTCAGGCCTCAGGTTTGGCGTGCAGTCACCAGTACAGCCCCTTGGCATACTACATAGATAAAAGCCTATCCCCTGAGCTGAAGTGGGTAGTAGATATCCCTCTCCTTCGTTCTTGAAGGTCTCTTCCTAGGTCACTGGACTGATCTCAAGCCATTTATTTAATTGCACGCGATTCACTGTAGACCAGCACGAGAGAGTATGAATGGGTCATTCCACCATGATCGATCCGTAAGCGGTCTGCGGTCACTATCTGACATTGGTGGCTTTCCAGTGGGTTTCACCGTCTACTCCGCTCAGTTCCGGCCCAAGCTATGCCCCTAACAATCAGGCACCCGAGTTAACAAGTGACCGCCCCGTTCCAGCCATATGTATGGTGGTGTAAACGTGGTTAGCACGAGGGTGGTATGTTGTGGGTGTGAACGTGGTTAGCACGAGGGTGGCATGTTCAATGTGGGTGTGATGAATGCAATCGATTTTGATGTTGTGGTAGTACGGGACTCAGTGCCTTGAAATCCAAATTCAAGCTGTTTTTTTGTCTCAGACTTAGTCTGGGTTTGAGTGTGAGAAATTGACGCTCACACTTCTCCGCACCTTCCAAACCGTTTTTAAGGTCGTTCTGTCGGCGAGAGCCCGTTCTCCCTTTTCTCTCTCCTTTCTTTCTCCATGCCCAGCTTATTCTCGCGTTCAAGGACAACCTCGACACCAGGCAAGCAATCTTCCGGCAGTGCTCCCATAGCCACCACACAGTCCGCCTACGATGAGTTCGGCCGCGTGTCTGGCTCCCGCTCACCTCTCCCAGTGGCCTCGAAAAAGGACGGCGGAAAGGAGAAGAAGAAAGGCCAAGATAGCAAGTCCAGGGCGCGCACACTGAGCTCACCCAAACAGGACCACGATATCAGCGACCTCGTTGCTCAGATACCAGACGGCAGTTTCCTCCCTCTCAATCTCGATCGACCTCGTGACGAATCTGGAGAGGAAAAGACCTTGGAGCACGATTATGGCTATCTTTCTTACGAGCGCCATGTCATCCTTGGTCTCGACGACGTGGCGCGACTCGTGGACGTCGTTGCCATCGAACTCGGCACCCGCTGCCTCACAACGCCCTTCATTTTCTCCACCCTTGCTCTTGATATCTCCTCCTCGGCGATCAAGCGCCTCATTCGCGCCTTCCTGGATACCTGCGCCAACCCCTCTTCTGGAGAGGCAGAACATCGCTGGCGTGAAGAAGCTCGCTTCGCAGGCCCACATGAGCTGGGCATGTGCATCCGCTGGGGTCTTGCGCGGGTCATAAGGGTAGTTGGTGGACAAGCGGTCCGCGGTCTTGTCTCTTGGGAACATTATGTGCAGTTCCGTGACTCAGAAGCTGGTATGCATCATTCCATTCTCCCTTGAACTTTTCACAGACACGAGGCGTCGACCGCTAATTAATTATTTCCCTCGGTCCCTCAACAGCGCTCAACTATCCTCCGACGCACTTTTCAACCTTTTTACCGCCGTTACCTCCGGTTTTAAGGACAATTCTATGGACTCTGTTGAGTCTCCTCATTCGCTTCACGGCGTACAGCGCATCTTCTGGTCACACCCCGCCGACTCTCTCTCCTCTCTTTGGACCCGTGCTTTTCGGCTTGGGCCCTGCCTGTCTCTCGTTCCATCACACCTACATTCATTATCTTCGTGCTGTGAACGCCATGGAACACATCATGCTGGCGTTCATCCGGTGGCAGGACGCACCCAAGGCCCCAGGTGTGCGTTCTGAGATCAACACCAACATCACCTTTGGGAGTGCAACCACTCTTGGCGTTCCCACCCGTCTCAAAGATTGGATCAGAGGGTACCCCTCCATGTTAACTTCTTTCCACATAAAAGAGAAACAGGATAAACCGCAAGCACGTCGCGGGGCACGGACGATGCGCGTGGTTAGCGTCCGTCGTAACGTCCGGATGTACTCGCCAGACTTGGTCAAGACGGCTGCCAGCTGGGCAGCGGCCCCTCGATTTGGTCAGGATGGCAGTCGTGGATTGGCTGGTTCGAAGGAATGGGAACGTATCGCACCCTCTGCGCTGAAGCTACCACCACGTTACTCGGAAGGATATAAGAAGAGAATGAACATGCCTCCGAATTTCCACCCCTACACAGCTCCTACAATCGGGACGTCATCTGCTACATCGAGTACTTCGTCAGCGTCGACGTCGAGCGATGTGAAAGATAAACTTGGTCTGGGTATCAGGGAAGGCGAGGACCGCTTTAGGAACCTGACCGAGCTCAAGTGGGGTGAATTCGAGGCCATGGGTTTCGGATCGCTGGAAGCCGACGAGAAGAAGCTCCAGTTTGACCTGACCGAGAGTGAAAGGATGGTAAGATCAGGAGGACGGCTAGTATGGCATGGGCTAAACCTCTCGACAGTCTCCCTCAACCAAGCGTACGACGATGAACTGGAACGACTTTTCTGCCATTGGTTTCAACCGCACGGATGCTCGCCTCAGCGCTACACTTCAGTTCAGCTCCCCCGTTGTCCATTCCATCTCGTCGTGGCCAACCCAAAGCGCGAGCATCACCAAAAAACTGAAGAAGACTCAGCGTGCCCTTCCTCCGTTCGGTTGGGACACCGAGCCCGTCATGGGATCTGAGGAAATGGTTGAGGAAGCGTTCATGGATGTGTTTTGTGACTTGGTGTATGGAGGTGGGTGGATGGACATAGAGCGTGGCGAAGAGACTGACAGGGAGTGCAATTGGGCCCTGGTAAACCTTTTGTGTTTTGTTTTAATGGAGTCTCTTGCTTACCTATATTACACAGATCGAGTTCAAGTCCCTCCCGCTCAGCAAGAACTCCGCTCACGGAGGTGATCCACGCACCGCAGCCACCATCTTTCTCTTCGAAGAGTTTGTGCCGTTGGAGTACAGGCAGCAACTTGCGAAGGACTCTGGGACCAAACGTCGGTTGCCCTTTCTGTTTTCGCCGTCCAGCAAATCAAGGCCGTGGAAACCTGCTGCGACGTTGAACGGTCGACCTTATGTTGTGGGACATGTTCCCAAAAGTCCAACCCTCCGCGAGGTGGAATTTGAGGGTATGCTGAGGTCCAATGGCAGCAAAATACTCACGCTGTCGAAAGCAGCTCCTACGGTCACGATCTCCCCGGGGACGCATGGAGAGAGTGACCATACTGTACACTCGCGACCGGGTACTGCGGGCTCTCGTCATGCCTCTCCAGTAAGGCCATTGGAGCGTGTGGCTTCGGACACTCCCCTCACCCCTGGAAATACCAAGCGGCGGTTTCGGATTCCTGTGCCCAGCCCGTCTGTAGTGCGGCGCTCAACGCTAGTGCCAGCTGAGTACTCGACTGTGGATTTTGAGACGCGCTTAGCGAGTTACAGTGATGATGAATTGAACGAGAGCTGCAGCATGAAGGCACTCACACCCGCTGAGAAGCAGGAACGGAGGATGTCAAGAGATGACGCATGGGTGGATATACTCGTTGCTGCTCACAGTCGTAGGATGGGATCGCAAGAGGCAGAACGCCGACCAGGGGGAAAGGTTCTCAAAGGAGGGCGATCTGATCCCGAGTTGGCGAGTCAAGAAATCGCAATGGTCCTCGCTGGCGTTCGTGCGCGTTCTCCGTTTTCTGACGACGAAGAGGTACAAGCGCATCAACCGGTCGTGGAGCCCTTTCCAAACACGGCGCCTCAGGAAAAAACAGAGGAAGAAGATCCTGACATCGAGTCGGTGATGTCGTATCCCAAGAGCAAGCGAGTTGGGTACTTTGATCTGCACCCCGAGCGACGACCTGGAGTTCTATCGGTACGACCGCAGGTTAACGCAGACGACTCTGACGGTAATGACATACCAGATGAACTGGTATATGGGACACCTGAAAGCGCTGTTTTCCCGACGCCGGACCCAATGAGACCGTCATTTGAAACAGAGGGAAGCGAATATGGTCCCTCAGCGTCGTCTTCGCCCACCCGCGAGATAGACGTTCCCGAATTCGTCGATTGCGAAAGTAGCAGAGAAGAAAAAGAAAGCTCGCACTCCCGAGCTGAATCTATGACATTGCCACAACTTATGCAGCCCAACCACGATATCCCCAAGTCCACACCGCAGAGCAAGACTGCATCACTCATTGAAATGTATCGCGAACGAGAGAGGCAGAGCCTCACCTCCGCAGCCCCATCCAAACTCCCAGTTCGAACCTCATCGTCACCACCCAAGAACGCAGAACTTTCTCCAGTTCCCCCGGCTGCTAGAACACCATCTCCCATCTCCGCGCCTAATTCTGACCCTCTGGAAATAGGAGACGAGGCTGAACCTGAACCTGAAGCAGAGTATCTATCGGCAGATCTGTTCGTAGAGCCTGGTCGCAGCAGCCCGGGGCGATACATCCACGGTGCTCCCCTTCACAACGTTTTGGAGGAAGAAGAAGAAGAGTGACTTCAGTTTCATATGTAAAGTATGTTGAGTTTCGAAGAATTCCATGTGCACCGATACCTCGACCCGTTTTACTTATTTTGTCTTTGCCTCGGAGATGGACAGTCGATGATTCCAACATACATGTGGTCAGACTGTTCATTCTCTGTTTGCGCAGTTTTCCTTCTTTCTTGCCCTCTTTATTCATATGAACCTCGATTCAATTGCTAACTTGAAAACGTCCTTTTTTTTCTATCTAATAACCCGTCTCTGGAATACCTGTCATCAGTCGTTGATAGTCTCAAGTAGCTATGTTCTCCTTTCCTTTCTTATCTGATGTTCGCTGTGCCCTTCACTTGGGTCTACTACCGGCTACAAAGTGCAGTCTTTTGGATATCTAAATACCTTAGGTTCAGTTCAATTGAGTTTGTCGCTGGGAAGCTGTGAAGTCACGGGTTTGATAAGATAAGTTATCACCTGGCGGACGGACCTCCGCCGTATGATACGACTGTGACGTTCACCAACTTCCCAACCCCTCCAAGCCTTTTCTTCTGCTGACCTGTAGTCAAGATGGTTGTTCCAGATCGATCCATCAGGATTTGTGCGGATCGAGGGGGCACGTTTTGTGACGTCCATGCGTACGTTGATCGCATTCAGTTAGTCGGATCTTCTTGACGCTCGACGTCGATGTAGATCCTACCTTGATTCAGACTATTCTGGCGAGCGCAGAGAGCTTGTGGTCAAACTCTGTAAGTGTGTATGATCCCTGTCCTTCCCCCGTACGACGTGGTGTTTGTGTTGGCAGTATCGCAAGATCCAAACAACTACAACGATGCACCCACAGAAGGGATTCGGAGAGTGTTGGAGATCGTCACGGGGAAAAAGATCCAACGAGGGAGCGTGCTCGATACGAGCAAGATTGGTGCGTTTGCGTCCCAACCCGACCCCACACGCCAACGGACACACTCACCCCGGTCTGTGGAAAAAATAGATTACATCCGACTGTCTACGACGGTCGCTACCAACGCACTCTTGGAACGCAAAGGCCACCGACACGCGTTGCTCATCACCAAAGGGTTCAAAGACCTCCTCTTAATCGGGAACCAATCCCGCCCGCGGATCTTTGATCTCAACATCCGACGCGCGGCGTCACTCTACTCGGACGTCGTCGAGGTGGACGAGCGGGTGACGCTCGTCGGGTACACGTCGGATCCCAAGGCTGAGGAACACGCGGTGCAGTGGAATGAAGACGGGTCGGTGCAGCGAGGGTATAGGGGCCCTGGATGGGATGGTGAAGGGGAAGCGGAGGGACCGGGGGAGATCGTGAGAGGTATATCTGGAGAAGCCGTCCGGATTTTGAAACGACCAGGTCTGTATGCGGGTGTTTTTCACGAACATGCAACTGTTCGCATCTCCTTGGAATCCTCGACGCTCATCGCTTCTCTCTCATGCATGATTGTCATGTGAAACAGATCTCGGGGTCGTGCGACAAGACCTTGAGCGCTTGTACGAGGCGGGATACCGCTCGCTAGCCATCGTTCTCATTCATTCATATACGTTTCCCGATCACGAGACGCAGATTGGAAAATTAGCGCGCGAGATTGGATTCACCCAGGTCTCGGAGTCGTCGCAGCTCCTTCCGATGATCAAAGTGGTCCCACGAGGGATCTCGTCTACCGCGGATGCATACCTCACGCCGATCCTGCACGAATACCTTGATGGTTTCTTCAAAGGATTCGATGCCCAACTCCAGGATGGTCGGATCAAGAGTCCCCGTGTCGAGTTCATGGGAAGCGATGGCGGTCTCTTGGACCTTGGCAACTTTTCTGGACTCAAGAGTATTCTGAGTGGACCTGCCGGTGGTGTGGTAGGGTATGCCTTGACGAGTTGGGACGAGCAAAGAAAGCACCCGATCATTGGGTGCGTTCCTTTTGTCTTCATTGGATGACCGATCCGTGTTGTGACCGAGCTCGGTAGCATTGATGTGGGTGGAACCTCGACCGATGTGTCGCGTTTCGACGGTCGGTATGAAGTCGTGTACGAAACCACGACGGCAGGGGTGACTATCCAGTCACCGCAACTCGATATCAATACCGTTGCCGCTGGAGGAGGTTCACGCCTCACCTTCCGCAATGGACTATTTCTGGCAGGGCCAGAGAGTGCTGGAGCTGAACCGGGTCCGGCATGTTATAGGTGAGGCTCGGTGAGCTAGTAACGATGACTTTGTGGATAATAGCATCGGATGCAGAAAGAGTGGTCCGTTGGCGGTGACAGATGCAAATCTCCTTCTTGGACGCTTGATTCCGGATTACTTTCCAAGGATATTTGGAAGGTCGGAGAACGAGCCGTTGGACGTCGTCGCATCCCAAACGGCTTTCGAAGAACTGGCCAGAAAAATCAATGAGACGCAAGAGCGACCATTCGACTTGGACGAGATTGTCTACGGGTAGGTTCCAGAACGTGAGCACAGCAAACATGAGAGTTTTGACGAACGCGACAGTTTCATCAAGGTTGCCAATGAGACCATGTGTCGTCCGATTCGCGCCCTGACGGAGGCTCGAGGATACTCAACCGGAAAGCACATGTAGGTACTGTACCGAATTTGTGGACTGTCGCGCTCACCGTCTACAGACTAGCGAGTTTTGGCGGTGCAGGCGGTCAACATGCTTGCGAGATCGCGAGCCTTTTGGGAATCAAGACGATTCTAATACATCGTTACAGCTCTATTTTATCCGCCTATGGGCTTGCGTTAGCCGATCGGTAAGGTGAAAGAAACGCCTTCCAACATTCCGACTCATGTGCGATCTGCCAGTGCGTTTGAGCTCCAAGAGCCGTCCTCGGCGTTCTATTCCGGCTCTACGCGTGCTTCCCTTCTTGCTCGCCTGGATAAACTCACGAACAATGTCCGCGAAGAACTAGCTCGTCAAGGCTTTGAAGGCAAGCGGATGATGGTCGAGCGAATGCTAAACATGCGTTTTGAAGGGACGGACACCGCACTGATGGTGCTGCCGAACACAAACGACGGGGATGGAACAGAAGACTTTGAGGCAGCGTTCAAGAGACTTTACAAGTCGGAATTCGGATTTTTGCTAGAGACCAAGACGATCATTGTCGATGACGTTAAGGTGACTCCTTTTGGTTCAGTAGCTTCCAAACGACGCTGCCGTGCTCATGGTGCCTCGTGCAGGTACGCGGTATCGGAAAGACGTTCGATTCTCTGGGGGAGTCAGTCTACTCAGAGGTAGAGCGGCTTGAGAGACGTCCAGTGGACCGTTGGGAAGCGGTGTCTACAAACAGCGTCTACTTTGACAAGGTCGGTCGGATACCTGACACGCCAGTGTTTTTGTTGGAGCAGTTGAAAGTTGGGGATGAAGTGACTGGGCCTGCGATGATTATCGACGACACACAGACGATTGTGGTGGTCCCGGGGGCAAAGGCGGTACTGAGCAGCAAGCATCTCTATGTGACACTCGAGTAGAATCCTCGCCAAAGTTCAACACATTACATAAAGGTGCAAAGATCCTCTGAGATAGACCCAGTGACTGAGTGACTTCGGCTGAATCCTGAGAAGAAAAAAAGACATTGTACAGTAAGTACGCCACGTTGCAACTGTCAAGTGTTTGCACTCGACTTTCACAGGCTCGCGAGATGTGAGCGAGTAGGCCTGCGACACCCTGACAGCATCCCTGACCCATTCGCCGCCTTTACCCTAATCACATTGTACGCGATCTTAGCGATGAGGGCAATCGCAATAATTGAGTAAGTCCATACCCCAGCTCATAGAAGTACCCATTCTTTTTTTTCCATGTTCCACCTCCAACCAAGATTCCACACACATCGCACACTTTGCAATGCCGTTCCTTTCCCGTCGTTCAGTCGATCCTTTGACCTCTACAACACCCCTCAGGGACAGACGTTTTGCCCAGAATCAGTCTGAGCTCTCTCAGACCCCACGCAGTCGGGCTCGGTCGGAAGCAAGTCTCTTCAGGCGTGTCTCAACTCTCTTTACCGGCCGTCGACGAACCTCGCCGTCGCAGACCACTTCGAGACCTGTAGGGATAGGATACAGCTACACATATCCTCGGACCACGCTTCCCAGAGTTTCCAGCGACTCCACCCCACAGTCTTCCCTTGAAATTCGACGGCCCAGCGGTCTAGGCAGGCGGGCGAGTCTCCTTGGGTCCAACGACTCTATTTGCAGCGAGAGTTTCGGGAGGGAGGTGCAGGAGGGAGGGGACTCGGGTCCGCTAGGGTTCGCGAGTTTGCCGAACCTGTTAAGTGGCGCATTTCAATCGCCCGAGAGATCATCGCCGCATCTTGGGCTTCAAGTTCCTCTCAAGCGCCGCACGGCGTCTATCACTCTCCCAAACCCCATTTTCCGAGTCGTCCTTGCATTCCTTCCCCGGAACGACCTCCCTGCCGTTGCACTCGTGTCCCGTGGGTTTTGTGCCATTGCCAGATATGCGCTGTACCGCTCGCTCGATGTCCAGACGATGACAGAGACATCGCTGGAGAGGCTCTACAACGTCTTGGCATGCAAGAAAGAACTTGCAGCACTGGTTGTTTCCTTTTATTGTCGCTCTTGGCCATCCTGGGGATTCGCTTCGCCAGATGGCTTCCTTTCCTCTGTTCCTTCAAGCGATGTCCGTCAAGCGCTCCAGAACATGTACAATCTCAAGTCCCTCACACTTCCCTCCTTTGCGTCCATACTCTCACTCACTCCATCGCTCACATTCTCTCTGACACATTTGACTATCCTTGATAAGAAATTGACACAATCGCAGCAAGTAGCGTTACGCAGTTGGCTTGCTACTCAGGCATCTCTCGAGTCGCTCTCTCTCCCTCACCTCGTCGAGTACAGCAGTGCCGACCCCTCGTCCATTGACGAATGGGCCTCGGTTGCCGATCCACCGCAGACGAACGATCACGGTCCTTTGACCACCTTACTTCCTGGTCTCAAGTCCTTGCGTGCATCCACAGAGATAGTCTCTATGCTGTGCCTTGAAATGAATAATCCAATACAGCATCTCACGCTGGATGTCCACGAGACCCTTTACACTGGTTTGCGCCCTAGTTCTGTGATTCGCCCTCTAAATGGGGTTCGCGAGATGCACATCATCTTCGCTCCAGAGGTCGACAAGAGGACCGTCGAGAAGTTTCTTGGCATAACAGGCAGCATGCTGACAGGGGGGAAGAAGCCGGAGGCGATGAAGTCGCTGGAAGTAGAGGTGTTGTGGACGGACAACGATGCTGCCGAGGTATGTCCCTGACAATCCTCTTCTATTCTCGTATCGTTGGTGAACTTTTTTGTCCTGCTGCTCCGCTTAGACACTCTACGGGATTGTCACCTCGATCATATCTCGTTTTCGGGGGTTGGAGACGCTCAAGTTGACGTCGCCATTTCGCTCCATCCAAGCACACATCCCCATCAGCTTGCCACTACTCCACCCCCCCAGTCCCGTTCCCTCACCTTCCTGGACGGGTTCCTCGCTCGACCCCCCATCGATATACACTGCCACTCCCCCTAGCAGTACGATCCGAAAAGAATTCGTTGCGTGCGGTATCGAGAAAAGCTATGCCAAGACGTGGACGAGACATTGTCCGTCCTTGTCCGACATCCGATTTGACTTTTCGTGTTCGACGGCGGACGCGGACGTGGAACTCTGTGGGGTATGGTTCCGACGGAAGATGCACTTGTCGTTGCCGTCAACGACGTGAGTCCCGCCACCAAGGACACCGTTTTGTCACCTTTCTTTCCATTGTCCTTATTTGTTATTTTTGCCTTGTTGACTTACTTCTGATTCTGGTCGTACATGGTCTACGTATTACTGAAGGCGACTTTGTATAGTTAGTTGTATAGCGTCGTAACAGTACATCGTTGCATTCGCTTGATTCCCTAGGATAAATGTTAATGATGCATACAGTGCATGATGTCCCGACGGAACGAATCTGTGATTTATGGCAATGTTGGTTACGTGCACGATAATCAAAGTAACGTTACGCCTAACGGGACCCGACATTAGCTCATGATGGAAGGAGTGACTGTACGTCTTCCTTTGCTTCTTTGGTTGGTCTGCCTGCAGGAGATTATAGCTTGGCAACGCTCTGTAACAAGTACTGTCTATCACCTTTCCATGTCCGAACGAAGCTCCTTGGTGGGCCCTCGTGCACGGTTTTTTAGCTCGTGAAAGACAGGCACAAAAATGAAACCACATACATCATAGCGGACAATATAATAAACTGCGGGGGCGGTTCCAAATGAGGTAGTTTCGCCTGGACGACGAGTGCCTGCCACCGCGCCAAGATTCAAACCAGACACGAAAAACACAACAAACGAGCCACGGGCGCGACGTGTCCGCCATCAGTCTGAGCCTTGTCATCGCGCGAGTCCACCGCGTACCCCGAATGGGCGGACGTCCGAACGGCCAAAGTTTAAAGTTATGATTCGTCGCGCGCCCCCAGCTCCAGCTTTCGAACACAGCCATTGAATGATTGGCAAGCGCATCGTAGTGTTATCGCGTTTCGAGTGCACAGGCATACCAGGTGCTGACGAGTATATATGAGCTGGTTCAGGATGATCAGTAGCGTCAGAAAAAAGTGAGCGAAGTGCGACTTATCTCAAATTTACAGCTCAAGGAGGTATCCGGAGCAAAGTGTTCCGAGTCAAACCGTGTTGTTGAGCACAGATTGTTGCTCCGGCCTGTGTCACTACTGTATTCTCTCCCGAGTCCTTCTGCATCTGGGGCGCCGAAACAGGACGTCCGCTCGTGTCTCCACCCTCCTCCTCTCGCCTGTTACATTCGCCAGACGTTTTTTGTATCCTCAATAGTATCCAGTTCTATCGGTTTTGACAGACTCAATCATCGTCACATGGTACGGTGTGCCAGTAGCAGCCGCTCTGCTGTACCAACATTCCAGACGTGGGATTCGGGTATATTCGCGCCTGAAGGCTGAGTCGCATGCGGGTGATTGCCAGAATCAACGGCACTTGGTAGAGTTGACAATTGGGTTCAACTAGAATGGACTGGTCGAATCTGTGCAGTGGGACCTCCTCGCTTGAGACTTGAGACGGACCCGCGCATGTGTGCCAGCACTACGATTGCTGGTCTAGTCCAGGTGATCAAACACTAGATCATAGCTAACTTAGAGGATATCCATAATGTGCCCAGGTCAAGTGAAAAGAAATCTCGCTTACATAATCGTGCAGTGCGTGGGCCCGTCGATTTCGTTGTTGAATCGACTTGAAGTCTTGAACTGTGCGCGTGGCACGACGTCGACGTCGTCTATGGCGACAATGGAGCCAGGACCACAACTCAGCCACAGAGGAACCCGCACGAATGGACATGTCGACGGCGGTGGCCCAGCAAGGCGCGCTCATCATGGGAACAAACGATGGATCGCCGACGGTGTTGCCGGACGCAGCGGCACAAGCACACCTCATGCTGGAAGTGACAGCGAGCGTTGGGAAAGAGGCGGACACAGAGGCGGTGGTAGAGGAAGAGGTCGCGGTGGTCGTGGCAAATTCGGCAATACCTCTGTCACTTTCCGTCGAAACGGTGCTCTCGACGGAGGTGCCACAGCAAGCGAAGGGGAGCAGAGTGAAATGGAGGAGGAACACGAGCTCGAGGAGGTTGATCCGAATGAGCCAGAGACGCCAGAGGAACGCGAATTATTTTGGCAAGAGGTGCGTCGCAAACATGGTTTTCCGTGGCTACGCTCTCCATGCTCTCATTCTCTAGTTGGTGAAGGCGCGCGAGGTTGAGCGCAAAAAGGCCATCGCGGAAGGAAAGATGGATGATCCGCTCAAACCGAAACGTCTCGAGGACGCCATTACCATGGTTGGTACATGCATGGATATGTGTCCCCGCTTTGAACGATATCGACGTGAACGCGAGAACAACCTATTCGAGTGGGAAACGGTGGGGATCTATGGTTTTGAAATGTAAGCAACACCGAGGTTATGCGCTCATTCTGTTCGTAGATTCCTGGCACCAAGAGAGTAAACCACCAGCGAGCCGTCAAGGCTTATGAACGCGCAGCTGGGGATAAGACACTGCCGTCGGACCTTCGACCTCCAGATGTTCTCAAGGTGCATTTCAACCTTGAAACCAATTAGCGCGCATCTTTGATCACATTCCGTCAGGGCACTCTCGACTATCTTTTCCACGAACTCTTACCACGTGGTGGATTTTCGGAAACATTCAACTTCATTCGGGACCGCTCGAGATCGGTACGAAACGACTTCACCATGCAACATGAGATGGGACCCGTCGCGATCGAGTGTCATGACCGATGCGCTCGGTTCCATATCCTGGCACTTCACATTGAACGTGACCGCCGAGGGTTCTCCATTGCTATGGAAGAGCAACAGCTCATGAATAGTAAGTATATCTCAACTAAACTTATCACATAACATAACGGATGCTTGTATAGCCCTGCAGAGCTTAAAGGAATTCCATCAAGACCAACGCGGCCATTATCAGTCGTCAACCGAGCTGGAAATGCGCGTTTACCATCGTCTCGTCCACATCCGCGACCAAAGAGAGCGTCATGACGATATACCACAAGCCTTGCTCAGTCATCCCGTATTTGAGCTGACTACAAAATTCCGTGCTCGCGTTCAGGTCAAGAGTGCTCCTATCACCAAAACTTCTCCCCTTGTTGTTGATGCGGAGGCGATGCATATATTTGCTGAGCTAGCCGACGTCCTACGCCGTGAGGGCAATGTTGTTATGACCTACCTTGTCGCATGCATCCTTGAACGACACTTTGGAAAGGACACCATCGAGGACATCGAGTCGATACGAGGCGATCTCTCCCTCTCTGATGTCATTGACGGATATTCTGGAACGGGCTCCTCGGAGCAAGACACGGATATCGACATCTCCGTAGTGGACGAAACTGAACTTCAAGCAGAACCTTCTGCTCTTATCCCCCACGAATCTCCCAAACCACTACAACCGAGTGGGTCTCAGTGGCTGACTGATACCTTTGGCCCCAAACCGACACAGTCCGCCTTCTTCAAGTCCAGCACTGCCGATCTGCCTTCGCAGCCCTCTGTAGCGCCAGCACGGTCGGCTTTCGCCAATCTAAAGACAATCCCAAACGCATTTGGCACGGCTTCCTTCGGCACACAAAGTACGTTCACGAATGTGGGATCCGCTGCTCCCCCAATCTCTGTCTTTGGACCCATCGAAGATAACAATGTACAAGCACCTAGTTCGCTTCCGCACAGAGTTACCGGTATGTTCAGAGCGACTACGTCTATTTACGCACCATTTACACACATGTGTTGGAAGCCTCCAGTGCTCCCGTTAGTTTCTCATCATCGCCGTTTGTTTCATCTTTTCCACCATTCGTTCCGACGCCAGCCGGGGCCCAATCGACGATATCCCCGCCTCAAGCAGAGCAGTCATCACAAACGGCTGCATTGCTTCCCCCACAGCCTCCCCAATTCAATGGATCTACTTTTGGTACAGCTAAGAAATCGACTTTTGGCTCGGAAACATCGACGTCGAGATCACTCAACCCTTTGGCACCAAACTTTACCCCTACGCCAAATTTCGCCACATCCGCATTTCACATAACGCCGTCACTCAGTGAACATTCTTACACTGAGAGCTGCGAATCCAGCATCCTTCCCCCCATTTCGAATGAGCCATCAGTTTCCCTACTACCCAAACAACCAACTCAAAGGCAATCCATTTCTGACACAACCACGTCGGAAATACCCTTTGTATCCTCTCCCCCTTCCATGGACTCGACCTCTTTGGAAGGTGCAACGGATCAGATGCTAGCTCCGCAACCTCCACCTCTCAATCGACGCCAGCCAATCTCGTTGCCCTCGACGCCCACTGCAACCGTGTTCATCCCACCATCCCTTTCTCGGACACGAAAGTCTATATTTGGCTCCCTGAAGAATTTACAAACGTCCCTCCTTTCGGCTGCGCCAACTGAAATACTAAGTCCCCTTGTTCTACATTCACCCGCTTCAAGGTCGCTGTCCTCGATGCCGGGCCTGCTTCGCAGAGAATCCATCCAATCCCCCCTAAAAGTGGTCATCAGTGCCGCGGACGTCGAGGCGGAAGCCGAGCCTTCGGCCGAGAAGCTGCACACATCACTCGTCGCCGAGCCGCCTCCCGCACAGAAGCCTGACCTCGACATCATGAAAGCGACGGCGTTTCACTTTGCACGTCGAAGTTGGCTGGTGAAACAGGCGTTCTCCAAGTGGCAACAGCGAGTGAGTGATCAAGCCAAGTGGATCGAGGCGTGCCGACGAAGCGCGCGTTACAAAGAAAAGGTGCAAGCCGAGCGTCTTTCGCGCAGCGTCGGTGGTTCTCCCGCGCCGAACGGTCGCGCGCATCGAAAAACACCATCCGAGACCCGCGCGCCGCTTAAGAAGCGCCTGCGAGGGCGTTTATCTGGGGAATACCGACCGCCGGCGAACGATGAAGAACTCGCGAGACGGTTCGAAAAGGTGAAACATTGGATCTAGTTATCGTCGACGTTGGCTCAACGCTTCATCAGAATCACGAAGACCATGCGCGCCGATGGGCACGTGGGTCATTTCTGGGTGTGCTGAGGGATTTTTTGGAGTCGACGAGGAGACCGTTGCCCGACAATTGGTCTGCGTGGCTATCGCTTAATCAAGAGAGCGATGGGACGGCCATTTGGCTGGAACAAAAGTTCAACGTGCCGGATTCGGGAAAGTGGAAAAACGAAAACGTGTTTCATATGCCGATCTCGAAAGACCAGGTTGAGCTGGCGCATTCGTATCCTGGCGTCGTCATATTCGAACGTACTCCCTTGACGGGTGTCACAGACATCTTGGGAAGGTGGGACAAATCTTGCCCTTATCTGCTTATATTCTGATGTGGAGATGTATAGGAAATATCGCGTTTTGGAAGATTGCGCTCGCCTGCGCGAAATTATTGAGGTGTTTCCGATGGACCGACATTATATTCCATCGTTACTATGCATCGCGTGGTCTGAACGAGATCCGGATTCGTCCAAGGACTTTGATGATATGGTTGGTTGACCAGTGATTCTTGCTTCCCCTTGTTCATTTCGTTTGTAGGTTGAATCGATGGTGGAGGGCGGCATGCTGATGTCAACGCACGAACTCTTGATCTCTACGGCTGCCTTAGATATGGAGTCCAAGTTGGAAGAACTGTTGCACGTCGTTCCATTTGATCTCGAGGGTCGACTCGTGAAACGTGTCTCTTTGAATGGTGCGTGAAGACAATCGACTCGATGGTTCGGCTATTCACACCTGTGGGACTGGCAGATCTTTTCAAGATTTGGGAGCATCAATGGGAGGAAACAACGACGAAGTGGCTTGGTGACTGTATCGTTTATGGGGAGTGTGAGTTTGTTCCACGCGTGTGATCGGAAGTTGTCGTTGATCGCATTTGGGAACAGTTAATTGGGACCTTTATGCAAAGTTGCTAGAAGGCTGCACGCGTCTTTTGATTCAGATTATTGAATCTGTGACCGGTCTACTACAGGACGGTGGTGTCCCGAGCGACCTCCTTTCCCACTTACAATTCAAGGGCATGGACTCTGGGTAGGTTGTCGTAGATTTCGCGGATTCCACGACGCTGAGCTTGCCATAGCGCAACCTTTGAATCAGTCCTTGACTGGCTGCAGGCTCTTCCAGAAACTGAATTTACAGCCTCGCTGGTTGATGACATCGGTGCACATCAGAACCTCGGTCGAGGTAACTTTCTATGTGACTCCCCCAAAACGAAGCACTCATCACCTCTAGATTTCCCAACGATGACCTTTCTGTCCCAGCTGTATGCGCTTGCACGTTCTGTTTCAGCACACGTCGCAGACGTCGATCCAGAGGTCGCACATTTTGTCTCTCGATCGCGGTTGGATGACGCGTCGAGAGAGGTTGAGCGGTTGAAAATGTCGTTTGAGGAGGAGATGAAAGCCTACCAGATCGCCAAGCTCAAACCTTCGAAACGACATGCGTCCTTTGCAGAGATGAACTCGAGCAGGTGCGTCACATCCCATCATATTAATTTCGAGGGTGTGTTGTTCATGTGGGTTTTATAGAACGTCCATCCAGAGATCAAAGAAGCAACGACTGTCCGATGGGTCTCTTACGGACGAGGAGACAACCTCGTCCAGTGCGTCCTCCCCCCCGCTCAGCATTGCGACCTCTGTCCCATCCGAGCCCGTCCAACCCATGATCGTCACGCCTGCCATGTTACGTTCACTGACCAAAGACATTCGCGCCAAGTATGGTGCTGCTTAAACCAACGTTTTTTCTGCTTCCGTTTCTCGATAATCGATTTCTCTTTATTGCTGCATTCAAGTCGTTTTGCATATGCATATTATGTACTCGTCCAACCTGCTACAGTGTAACTGACATACGGGTTCTACCGTTTATAGTAATGAATTAACTCTCCCGTCGAGTGTGCAAGTTTCTTCTTGACCACTAGTGCGAGATTTGCCAATCCTCACGTTCACCACGACGAGCCGCATATTGGCACGATGAGCGCCTCCACGAGTTCAAATGCCAGTGCTTCCAGTTCCCAGCCGAGAAAACCCAGTGTCATTATCACGATCGGGATGGCGGGCGCGGGCAAGTCGACCTTTGTACAGCGCCTCAATTCCCATCTGCACACCGTCAACCCCTCGCGGCCACCCTACATCCTCAATCTCGATCCCGCAGTAGCCCATGTCCCATATGAACCCAACATTGACATTCGCGATACGGTGAATTACAAAGAGGTCATGAAGCAGTGTGTGTCGCTGTTTTCCTTCAGGGGTCCTTTTTTCATCTGACGAATAACGTCGTCCTGACAAGGTATAATTTGGGTCCCAACGGCGGGATCTTGACGGCGCTGAATTTGTTCACGACCAAGTTTGATCAAGTGTTGGCGTTGGTGGAAAAGCGGGCCGAGACCGTTGAGTGCGTCCTTTTTTTTTTTTTTTCTTAGGCACGGACTTGGGTCCTCATGTCGTGGTCGATAGCTATATCGTACTCGACACGCCAGGGCAGATTGAGATCTTTACCTGGTCTGCATCAGGGGCTATCATTACCGATGCCGTCGCATCCTCATTTCCGACTGTCGTGGCGTACATTATCGACACCCCGCGGACAACAGCACCTGCGACGTTTATGTCAAACATGTTGTATGCTTGCAGGTACGCGTCCGTTTCTCATATTCTCGACGCACGTTCGTTGACTCGTTAATCATTTCCCATTTTCCTCGCTTTATTCTTTCTATGAATAGTATCATGTACAAGACGAAACTCCCGTTTATTCTCGTGTTTAACAAGACGGATGTGGCGTCACACAACTTTGCGATCGAATGGATGCAGGATTTTGAAGCGTTTCAGGCTGCGCTGGCATCACATTCGGGATCGCGGGATGCGGAAGGGGAGCCGACGTACATGAACAGTTTGATGAATAGCATGAGTTTGGTTCTGGATGAATTTTACAAGCACCTCAAGGTGAGTTTTGAGGCTGGTTTTGGTCACGGGAAAATACTGATAATGATGTCGTTAGGCTGTGGGTGTTTCTAGCATGACAGGTGACGGAATGAATGGGTTCTTTGATGCCGTAGAGGAGTCCAGGGACACGTACGAGAAGTGAGCCGTCATTTTCCTTTTGTCATTCTTTTGCGCGAGTTTTGCTTTGCTTTGTTGGTGAGCATGATGGGCCGCGTGATTTATGTATCTCCGGAATCTAGGGAGTATCTTCCGGAACTTGCGCGCGCCCGTGCTGCCCGCGAGAAATCGCTGCAAGATGTCAAAGAGGCATCGTTGAGCCAGTTCATGAGCGATCTTGCCGTGGATCGTGCCAAGAATCCGAGCGCTGCGCTGAATGACCGATGGGAATCGGAGGAAGACAACGAGGGCGAGGAGGAGGACCTGAACGTTGACATTATCGATCAAAGTGAGTGATGACAGTATTTTTCGCACTATGTGCCAGGACTGATGCGGTGATAGGCGAGGAGCCCTGGCCGGGGCAGTACATTGATGTCACGCGGATGCGACGGCAGGATGAGCATATAAACTGGCCGAGACCGGCATGAGGAGAAGTGAGACTTTTTTTCGGTATGTGTGGTGTTCGCATCCGAGTATTCTGCATTGTCTCACTTGCGCGCCGAGGGAGTGGTCACACGTGTATGGGGGCAGGTCAAAAGTTGTACGTAGTGGTTGTGGGTTCAAACCTGACGCGTTGAGAGATGATGGGAATGCTTTTTATTGACCTTGACGACGACGAGCCGGACCGAGTAAGAGAGCGGTTTCGATATGCCATGTATAAAACGGGGGATCAATTCAAGCCAGTTTGACTCTAGTTCGGCTCACTTGACCGCCCGTATTTAGCGTTCACCATTCGAATACATTCTCCTCTTTTTTCCTTCCCGCATCATCACCGCTCTCTTTGTCGCACTTTTGGTTCTCCTTTTTGATCATATGGATCGGTATGCGACTCGTGCGTCGTCCAAGACGGTGCTGATCTTTCTCCTCATCACCCCTTAGCTACGCCAAGATCGAAAAAGTCGGTGCGTACCGCAGTACGACAGCTCATGCCCAATCGTGTATGATGACCCTCGTGTGTGGCACGAACTGCAGGCGAAGGTATGCCCCCCTCCACCGTCGCCTCTCATTTCACTCATGCCACGCGCGGGCGACCTTTCTCTTGTGCCACGTGTGCAAAGGAACGTATGGCGTTGTCTACAAGGCACGGGACGTGACCACCAACCAGATCGTCGCGCTCAAGAAAATACGGCTCGAAGCAGAGGACGAAGGTGTCCCGAGCACTGCCATTCGCGAAATTAGTTTGTTGAAGGAGCTCAAGGACGACAATATCGTCAGGTACGCCATTCGCACGCGCCCTCTAACCTGCACGTGCAAGTGTGCTGACCGTGGGGTTGGTGGTGGGCGTAGATTGCTGGACATTGTGCATGCAGACCAGAAACTCTATCTCGTGTTCGAGTTTCTGGACGTCGACTTGAAACGCTACATGGAACATGCAAATACGAGCGGTACGCCGATTTCGATCGACATATCCAAGGTACGTTGCGTGTTGTTGATTGCGTTGCATGTGGCGACCCGTGATGGCTGCGTGACAATGAACGCGTGAAAAAATGGCGCACTTGTCCCTTACGTGTCCTTGGGTGGCTTGGATGGCTGCACTTCACTGTCACGAACTGGTGCTGCACCCTTGACTGCCTCTTTTCCGCGTTCATTGCGCGGCACAGCGCCCTGTATCGATATCACTATCCATCATGGTGACAGGGGAAAGTTACGCGCCGGATCACGTGATACGTCATCTGGAGCCACATTTCACGCTCAAAGACACACCGAATGCTTATCTTGATATCATGTTAGAAATTCACCCATCAGCTCAGTTCTGGGCTCCTTTACTGCCATTCGCATAGAATCCTTCATCGTGATCTCAAACCTCAGAACTTGTTGATTGACAAACGCAACAACCTCAAGCTTGCAGATTTCGGCTTAGCAAGGGCGTTTGGTATTCCCATGAGGACTTATACTCACGAGGTAAGCGTCTCATGTTCCTACCCGTGGTAGGCTTGCACCGGCTGTAGTCATGCTTCGTTTCATTCACGGTGGATGCCTAGGTCGTCACACTTTGGTACCGTGCCCCTGAAGTCTTGCTCGGGTCTAGGCATTATTCCACTGCGATCGACATGTGGTCTGTAGGATGCATATTCGCGGAAATGGTCATGAGAGGAAACCCACTCTTCCCTGGCGACTCTGAGATTGACCAAATCTTCAAGATTTTCAGGTGTGTTTTGGTCGATGCGGGTATTGCCTTTTGCTGAGATGGTGTTCCAAGAATTATGGGGACGCCAAACGAACAAATCTGGCCCGGCGTCAGTCAACTACCTGATTACAAAGAGACGTTCCCTCAGTGGACTAGACAAGAGTTGTGCAACATTGTGCCCAACCTCGACGAGATGGGCATCGATTTGCTGTCGGTGAGTGGTCGTTTGTCGTCCTTTTAGGCATTCGTGCTCATGCATTGCCTTAGCGAACGTTGACCTATGACACGGCGAAACGGATTTCAGGTAAGTCACACTTTATCAATAGGGCTAGGGTTAACCTGAGCGCTTCTAGCGAAACGTGCCCTCGTTCACCCCTGGTTTGCCGATTACAATTCGTGAGAGAGGGGAGCTCGCGCATTCTGTTACTAGTCTTCGGTGTTAGAGTACGCACAATGTTCTAGTATGTACGCATTTTGTTCGAGGAACATCGGAGAGCTGGCCGGAGTTGTTGCTATGAATGGACTGGTGGCCGGTAACACGCGCCAGGTGATAAAGGCAGCGCATTGCCATTTAGTCACAGCTCCAGTCACTCGCCATTTCTCATTCTCCCCCTCACATCCATCCAGTCAGCTCCCCTCTCCAATTTTTTGTCGGCAATCCACCACTTCTTGATCTTTGTTCCCCATGGACGACGACGTCCAGTATCTTGGCACAAAGTTAGCCGTCCCAGAGCCCCTGGACGACCCCTGTGAAGCACACCGCTCGGTTACGGGCATGTCGTCTCTCCCCAACTGCCTCGAGGACCTTGCTCACATCCCTCATCCACAGGAATCACCCTGCACGTTGAAAAATGCGGCGAGAAGCCTGCTCATAACCTCACCTTTTACCGCGCCTGCTCGGCCTATGTCAACATCGGGCGGAAATCGGGATCCGATGATAGGTCGATGCGACGAGAAAACGATGATCATAACGCCGTGTTTACATGCCAGGTCGTCAGTGCGAGGCATGCCAAGCTCGTTCTTTCGGACAGCGGACAGGTATTGTTTTCTATCGACGACATGTGCGAGCACTAAAGCTGTACGGGATCATGTTGCTAGGTTTACATCGTCGACCTTCACTCACGTCATGGAACGCATCTTTTGCGGCGTGGCGAAGCGACGGCGAGAATGCTCCAAGCCGAAGTCGAAACGTTGCTCGCCGATGGCGATGTGCTTACGTTTGGCAAGGTGGTCGGCGCTGGTTCATATCATGTCTCTCCTGTTACGGTTCGCGTGGAGTTGTTAAGCGGCCGCTCGTCTTCTGAGCCATCTGCGGACCACACGCTGACTCTTTTGAATCCTCTGACCCCGATTTCCTCCAGCCCATGTAAGCTGAGCTCAGGTCGCTATGGGCTCATCTCTGCTTGCTGTATAGAGTCCGATTCCCCACAATCTTCTTCCTCCATCTCTGTCTCCTCCGATGCTGTGTCTTCGGCATCAGAGCAGGAGTCGGATGTGGAAGACGAACACTTCTGCGTCCCTACCCTCTTTCGGGACAGTCAGGGGAAGTCGTCGGTTAAGATTCCGGCGTTCCGCAGTTTCATCCGAGAGATTTACCACAATACTGCCTCGCATTCGCCTGTTATCCCAGATGTGCCGGATGTGCCCTTAGAGGATGCTCCTGACACACCCTCCACTGCTGCTGCTGTCAGCCACCTATCCCCTGTCATCGTCCCCAAATCGCGCTCTCATTCACCAATGGAGGTGGCTATGACTCCATCCCCACCCCCTGAGGCACAGCAATCAGAGCCTGCTGTCATTGGCGCATGGCCTCTGTCCAGACCTGAGTCCCCCCGATATTTATCCCTCGAGGTGGAAACAGGGCGGTCGGAGGCGCCGCCGGCACCCGAGCTAGACCGTCAACCTGAGCCAATCCTTGCTCAGCCATCAACTAGTCAGACTAGAGTCACACCTGATGCGCTCATTGAGCTGATGCATCGCCTTCCCCCACCACCGCCCTTTTTCCCAATTGGCGGGCCGTTTAGCAACTCTATCACGTCTGACTTTGGGCTTCCGTCCGTCCCGCATCCCCCACCGCCCCCTCCACCGCCACATCGCATGCCTCCTTTCCATCCTTTACACAAAGTTGTGACAGAGTGTGTCAACTCTGAAATCAAAGGGTCTCTTAAGAGTGTCGAGGCATGTTGTATCCGCCGTCCTGCAAACTTTTTCCTGATGAGCTTTTTTAAGGACCGTATCACCACTTTGCAGGAGAGCATCAGCGAACTCAAATCTCGCCAATCCGTGACCGAAGAAGACGTGGTCGATCTTCAGAGTCACTGTGAGATGCTCGAGCCCGAGTCAGAACGCTTACTCTGCCGCATCACTGCGGCGGAACGCAACATTGCATCGTTGTCCACGCTCCAGGGCCAGATGACTGCGCTGCAAAACCAGGTGACGACACTCCGTGGGAGGTTGGATGCACCGGAGCCCAAGCCTGTCGAGGCCCCAATGGATGACGTTCGGGCATGCGCGGACGCCTTGAACAATCTCGTGTCTGGTGTGTTGCATTCGTTAGTTCATGTCAACGACTGATGTACGTGCCTCACAGAAATGAGACTGTTGCACGAAGACGTGGAGAAACGAATAGAAGCCAAGATGGAGGTGATCCAGAGTGCGCGCGCGGAGGCATTGGATGCATTGAAGGAGGTGGTTGTCGAAGCTAAGGTTAAATTTCGCCTAGGTATCTTTTCGAGGCTGGTCATGATCTGACGACGTACAATCTAGTCTGCGAGGTCCTCGAAACGGAAACGCGATGATGGGGAGGCAGAAGAAGAGACACATGTGGTCGTTGCGCCTCTTACTTGCAGTCCGCCTCTTGTCGTGGATAAAGCCATCGTGTCCGAGGTGCCTGTTCCCGAAGTTCCCATTCCCGAAGTTCCAGTTCCTCCTTCCATTCCCGACCTTCCCAAAATGTCTGTGCCTGAGGTCCCTATCCTCCAGCACACTCGACCAAAGAAGCGCGCTCGGACGGCCATGCACACGGTCGCACATACAGCAGCGGCAATGGCGATTGGTGCAGCTGCCGCATGGTCCGCGTTGGCGTTTTCCTGAACATAAAGACCAGGTCTTGGTCGTTTGATGTGCCCAAAGACGATACATCTTTTGTCTGTTTGACGTGGATTCCTTTTTTTCCCACGAGGTGTATGTAATGTAGGCCTACTTTTCATCTTTTTTTTTTTCATCTTACTTTTGTGTTCTTTCGTCGTTCGAGATGTGAACATGTACAGGCATCGCGGTAGGATGTATAGCTGCGTGGATGAGCAATGTATGTGATATACAATCCCGTTTGTTCAAAAGTGTGAAACGAATAATAGATGATGTGCCATCGAGTCGATGGTCAACTGCAGGTGCGACAAATAGGATGGGTGTATTGCCCATGTGTGCACTGTCAGTTATGGTGAGGGCATGATACTTGATTCCATCTTGACTGAACAGGATACTTGTAGGACAAAAGTTCGATTTGAACTGGCCTCCGTT
>JBBPRH010000080.1:0-67874 GCA_038092915.1 Boletus pseudopeckii
GCGGGGGAGGGGCGGGGGATAAAAGAGGAAGGACGGCAGGAGCGGGTTAAGATGAGTCCAAGAGATCCAACTCGGTAGCAGTCGACCTGACGCGACCGGGCTCACGTGCACTCACTCACAGCCGCGCACACTACCTGGGCGCTCTCCGTTCTTGTGGCACACAGCGGCAACGAGAGAGGTCTACATAACGGGCGTGCCCATCGATTTTGAAAACATAACGAACACATATCGTCCACTACGTACATCCTCTACTCCTGGTTCGCGGGCGGGAACTCAAACACCACATCCTTGCCAGTCAAGCGACGGTACACCGACGAAAACGAGTCCAGCTTGTACTCCAGCGACGTGGCGTCTTTCGAGTCAAGGATCCTGTACCAGCGCTCAGCACGGCCCGTTTCCAGTCAGCACATATCACCTACACTTTCAATAGTTTCGAGCCGTCCACAGCAATACGCGTCCTCTTCCCGACAATCTCGGTGGGAAAGACAAGATCTTCGAGAATTTTCTCGTGCACTGACGTGAGTGTGCGGGAACGCGGCCTCTTTTGCTTGGTGCGCGAGTTACGTGTGGGTTTGCTCAGCATCCGACGCTGGGCGACGAAAACAACATGTCTGTCGGAGAATTTCTTTTCCAGTTCTCGGGTGAGTCTGTGATATCCAAATTCAGGTTAGCGATCAGCCCCTGCATGGACACACACACCGTGGCTGGATTTTGCGGAACGCCTTCAATTGTGGAACGGGGACAAAGACGACGATAGCTTTCTTGCCACCTCGGACGTCAACTTCGCGGGCAGCAGAAATCTGCAGGGGACGGAGCTCGGCCTTGAGCTCGGGGACGTTGTTCTCCAGGTCAACAAGGGCCTGGGCGAGACTGGTTTCAGTCTCATCCGGAGATGTTTGGGGAGCGTTGGCGGTACGAAGGATCTTGTGGTTGACGGACATGATGGCCTAGAGATGACTTACAGTCAGCACCCATCCTGCCGCACAAGTGCACATCCACCGAATCCGAGCGTTTCTTGCTGGATGTCGCAGCCCCACGTCCCTCAGCAAGCCCATCCAACAACATTACGGGGCGCTGACAGTCTGAGATAGACTCACCGAGCTTGACGCCTTTGTCGATGTCTTTTGTGTGGACAGTCTCGTTGGATGGCCTGTCTCCCATCCAACCAAACACGACCAATGCAGCCTATTTAGGGAACTCTACCGCCCGACTTCGATTCGACCCCTCCTACACGTCTCGGCTACGCTTGTACTCATCTACCCAAGACTGTTCCTTGTCGCCCCTTGGTAGCACCGCAAAGGTCAAATACCCATTCTTTATCTCCAGTCCATCCGCAGAATCTCCCTCCTTCTCCTTTGCTGCCCTGCACACGTCTCGTAGCGTCATCTTCTTTCCAACCTTGAGTAACCGTCTTCGACGCGTCATTGCATACACTACAAGGTCGCTAGCCGTGTACTCTTGCTTTTCGTCCCAGGTCGGTGCAGGCGCTTCTGGCGGGAACATCTGAGATATATGGGCGTAGAAAGTAGTACCTTCCACGAAATGAGCAATGACGTCCGATGTCGCATACTGAGGGTACAAAAAGAAAACAGGAAAAATGAGTGTCGAGCGAGTTGGATCGTCAGAGTCAAAGTGTGGAGAATACGGATTATCCGGTGTCTCCTGTGGGTTGCTGGCCGGGTAGAGGTGTCGTTCCTACCAATCGAGGGTTCAACGCCAGTGCTAAGGCAACAAATTGCTTACCTTGAATGCTCTCTGGAGGAGCTGGTTCTCTTCCTTTTCTCTGCGTAACCGCTCCTCCTTTTCTTGACGCTGACGGTATTTTGCTTGCTTTGTGCTCTCTGCGCGTGACCGAAGGGACTGTACGGATTGATTACGAGGCTCGAATATGAGACATCGATCGCAACAGTCCAGGGTCTCCTCAAGCCGATCCAGAGCTAGCAGCGCTGTAGCTGAACGATATAATGCTTTCGATGATTTGGCGTTAAGGCTCAATGCCTTTGAGCAATCCTTGAGCACCAAGCCATAGTTTTCTGCCTGGCGGTCAGCGGTCACTGCGGGATGAAAGATTCCACATACTCAGCTCAAGATTACAGGCAGAGCGATTGCAGTATAGAGCTTCCTGCAGTACAGAGTCTGTCGGCTTCGCATCGAGACCTTGGGTATAGAAACCAATGGCTTCTCGGTAACGCTTTCCCTTGAAGTAGTCGTTCCCTTGATCCTTGAAATTCTGTGCGATCTCTTTGGAAACTGGTCGGTAGCGTCGCAAGAAAAACAGGGCTTCAACAAACCGTCCGCTGTACCGTCGTATATGAGGCTCTGCAACGCTTGCAACGCGACATCGTCCGAGCCCTCGCTGGGCAGAGACTTCATGAACAATGGGAGGGATTCTAGGGATGCCAGCGTTTCTTCGAGGTCGACCTCCACCGGTTGTGGTCCAATCTGCGAAGCCATCTTAAACCTAGTCTGTCTCTCCGGCCGAGTCCTTTAGTCGAAGAAGTGGACGAATTGTAACCAAGGTAGATAAGATAAGATTCAGGTCTGTCGAGTCATCTATCCGAGACCAGCTGACCCGCGCGAAACTGGTATGGACATCACTTCCCTCCGGCTTTCCCGTCTTGCGAGATGGCTCCCCTAGCTGTGCGAGGACTAAGAGCTGCTCTAAACTCTACAGGCAAGTTTAAATTCAAGGTCAGTTCACCCCTGAACGCATTGCTCTGGGTAACACGCGTCGTAGAGTCCCGATGCAGCGGTCGATTTTCTCATTATCGGAGGAGGTGGGTTCAAACATTTTCTGTATTTTATAGAGCACGCGTGATTCCTAAATCTGCGGTTAGGTGCTGTCGGTCTAGCAATTGCACAACGGCTGTCTCAGCGATTTCCGACAAAGTCCACCTTTCTCGTAGAAAGGCATTCGCGAGCCGGGGAGGAGATCAGGTACGTTCGTGTATTGAATATCGCACCGGTCTTGCTTCATAACATGGTGTCAGTTCTCGAAACTCCGAAGTGATTCATGCAGGTATGATTCTGACGCGACAACCACCTCCAGCGCCAGATGCTTATTACATGTCTTCGTTGCAGGTCTCTACTACCCACCCGAGTCTTTGAAGACTCGGCTGTGCCTGCGTGGACGCTACCTCATGTATCAACGGTGCAAGAGATACAACATCCCGTATCGTAAAACGGGAAAGCTCGTCGTTGCCCATGAGAGCCAGCGATCGTATGTCGAAAGCCTGCTTGAGAAATCTCACTGGCTCTCGTGGCCTCCCCACTCGGCACAAGCACCGCAACTGGCAGGCGAACCAGTCCTTCCCACTACCCTCGTCAGCGGAGACCATGCGCGCGAGTTGGAGCCTGATCTGTCAAAAGACATAGCCGTAGCTCTGTGGAGCCCAGAGACAGGTATCGTCGATTCGCATGCACTCATGGAGAGCCTCGAGAAAGACATCCTGGAGTCTGAAGGAGGGGAGCTAGTGTACTCCACGCGTGTCGTCCGTGTGGATCCTTACAAGGGCGCTGAAGGGTTTCCTACGGCACCTTCCCATGACGGCTGGGTGGTGCAGACTGTAACCGATGATGCACTGGAAGGAGATGCCCTCCTTGCGAAGACACTGATCAATGCGTCTGGATTGTCCTCCAACCTCGTTCTTAATTCTCTTCTCCCCGAGTCCTCTCGGATACCAATGTATTTCGGGCGTGGTTCGTACGCAGCATACAGCGGTCCAGGCATTTCCAATGTCAGTCACCTTATATACCCTTGCCCCGAGACCGGACGCAACAAACACGCTTTCCAATCTCTTGGCACACACTTGACCCTTGACTTGCAAGGGAGGGTGCGATTTGGGCCGGACCTAGAGTGGATATCACCACGGACGGACGCACCGGACTTTTGCTCCAACGAGGAAAACGTTGACTTCTGGACCCAGCATCTGGTACCCAGTGAATTGCGGATAGAGGAGATGCACAAGGCCGTAACGCAGTATCTGCCGGGGGTCGTACTTGAGGGGCTGAGAGCAGACTATGTCGGTGTTCGCCCGAAGCTTGTGGTATCAGGATTCCAGGATTTCGTTATACGGAAGGATTATGCAGACGGGAGAGACAGCGGGCTGATGGTGAGCTTGTTGGGTATTGAGAGTCCTGGCCTCACATCTAGTCTTGCGATCGCGGAACATGTGGTTGAGGATGTGGTCAGGAGGCCGGGAGTTGATCATAGTCACACGATGTAATTTGAGCTCAGACGAGACTTAGAAATACGACATTGCCACTTTCCCAGCATCCACCATGTTCCGCTCAACGCTCTCAAGGACTGTCCTCACCACTACTGCTGCGACAAGGGCGAGAACTGGCGTTGCTCCCGTCCTCGCCCGCCGTTACCACGAGAAAGTCATTTCTCATTACGAGAGCCCACGAAACGTCCGTTGCATCCACCGTTCACCTCTTGCGCAAAGCTCATCCCCCTTTTCTATCTAGGTGGGCTCTCTTCCCAAAGACGACGTCGATGTTGGTACAGGGCTTGTGGGAGCACCTGCGTATGTACCTGTTCTCCTCCGTTTGTTGTGCGTACGACTGAACTGGTGACCTGCCTAACCCAGCTGCGGAGATGTCATGAAGCTTCAAATTCGTGTCGACGAGGATGGCATTATCAGTGATGTCAAGTTCAAGACCTTTGGATGCGGAAGTGCCATTGCCTCCAGCTCTTACATGACCGAGCGGGTGAAGGGTCTCTCTCTCGACGAAGCTTCCAAAATCAAGAACACCGAAATCGCCAAAGAGTTATGCCTTCCGCCCGTGAAACTGCATTGCTCTAGTAAGCGTTTTCTCACCACGATGAGTACTTTCTTATCTGATATGATCCACTTCCCAGTGTTGGCCGAGGATGCCATCCGTTCTGCCATTCGGGACTATCGTTCCAAACGGAGCGATCTAGCTGATCCCAAAAAAGCCGGCTATATTGATGTGACCCAGAGCTCCGCAACAGGAGAGACCGTTGCCACTGCTCGTCCTGCGTAATCACCATACGCTAGTAGTTCGGGTAGTTCCACTCTTCGTCTCAGCTACCTTTGTATCTCATCCTCTATTGGCATTTTATCTTCTTATAGTTTCGAAGCACTCACGGTGTATGTACATTTCCATGCCACAATCAATTTAGCATCACATCAATGACTTGAGCCACGCAGTTGATGGCGCTTCGCGGACGTTCCACATGGCTCTTGCTAGGGGTCTGTACCTAATCTATCCTTTGTTCCCACTTCCCTTCTGCCCCACGAATGAGAAGCCTCCGGCTGCAAACCACCGTTCGTTGGCCTCCTTGACTCGCTGAGCAGCCGCAGCACGATTAGTCAGCTCGAAACCTAGGACTGAATCAGCGTGGAATATCAGACAATTGCAACCAACAACCAACCTTGCACCGGAGTCACGGTCAGGGACGTGGCCGTTCCTGATGTCGTCGAGCCGCCTTGTGCTGCACGTGCCAGCGCAGCCGTCCGCAGCTTGTTCGCCTTGGACAACTTTGCTGTTGATTTTATCGGGTTCAACAAAAGAATCAGAGCACGGGGAGTGCTACCCACCGCGACTCTTGGCTTCTCCGAGTCCAGCCCGGACCTTGCCCGTTCCGACGCCGATCATGCCGAGGCCCTTTGTCTGGTCGAATGCGCCAACCTCCTCCTCGGCCTCCCCGAATGCCATTCGATTCTGGAGTTTGCGCAGCTCGGTCTGAGCATACGCTTCTTTGGCTTTACGGGCTCTGCAAGTGAAACGTGAGGCCCGGCAGTGAAAAGTGGGCAAAGGTAATAGGACAAACCGTTTCCCTCCTCTTCGCTTTTTCGGTCCATCGTTCGGAATAGGGAGTGCTTTAGTGATCTTGGCGGGTGGGGGGGCTGCGAGACGGTCTATGTGCTTCTCAATTTTATCTCGAAGATCTTGACCGTATGACCCTGGACAATTTTCAACACCAGGGTGTAATAACTCGCTCTGAGGATATGCTCACCATCTCTACGAGTTCGTTCAAGGTCCATGCGGGCGGCGAGCACACACTTTGCACCAATGGTTCGTTGCACCTTGGACTGGTATTCTGGAGGCGTTTGCTGCACTAAGTCGCATTGAAACACGAAGCCGGTGTGCCTCCGTTGGGTGACCGTGGAGAAACCAAGTGCAGTCTTCTTTTGAGCACCAAGAAGCTAAATTGAAGAGCATGATAAGGCGAGTTGCAAGGCAAAATGTGTGACGTGACTGACATGAACGTTACACGATGGCATTTTGGCTAGCGGACCGAGGCCACCTGCGACGCCAAGTAGTTTTGCAGCTGTAGTAGTACCAACAATAGCTGATAGATTGGGAGCAAGAACATTCATTCTTGAGCTAACGTACATGAATATCTGCAATGGCAAGGGTGAGAGAAGCATTGGATTGGGAAAGATGTAGCGCACAGTTTTGCGCGTCTCCTCCAAACGGTCGGCCAGATCGCAAGCTCGCTCAACGGCTTTCCATCGCACGTCTGAAAGAGGTTGACCTGAGCTCGTTGTGGCCGTGATCAAAACACTCATGATCACGGCAGCAGGCAGTACACCTGTTAGGTCAACCTTTGTAGGATCCTAAGAGGATGGAAACTTAGACAGGTCTCAATCGTGGATGGGTTTGACAAACCTCGTTGTTGGCCAGAATGCGCACCGCTCGTATGTACTGAGTGGGGTCTTGAACCAGTTGTTCCAGTTCAGGGAACTTTGATGCATAATGGTCACGGATGAACTTGGGACGAGGATCAGTGGACAAGGAAACCATGCCCGTTCGTAACGTACTTTATGTACCACGAGAATTTCATTGTCGACATCGACGGATAAGTTATTTGCTTGCACGATGAGAGTGTACTCCGGGTTCAAGTGCGCAGGAAGCGATATTGCATCTGCTGAGCTTGGATTTGCTTGGTATTTCCCAATTTCCTACATAGAGTAGCATCAACAGCGGCACGAGAACAGTGAGAGGATGAAGTCACCTTTAATATATCGGACATCTTCTTGCTGCCTTCTAGTTTTGCTATCGAGCTGACGTCGTCTATTGCACCGAGATCCATCTGCTGCACATCTTCCGCGTCCAGCTCCTCTGCAGGCTTTACACCGCCCTCGAGCACGAGACTACCGCTGGGCCCTTTCCCTGTCACGTCTTCCTCCTCCTCCTCAGCCTCCCCTTCATCTTCGGAGATGTCAACGTCTGCCTCTGCCTTGCGCTTCAATCCATTCAGCGCCGAGCTGGTGGGCGGGGCGGGAACGTCTTGATTTTCATCGTAGTCCGCGCTGCCATTATCCGAGAGGCCGTCAAGATCTGCGAGAAGCTCGTCTGCCAGTCCACTCATTGGCGTATTCCAAGGGGCTGGCCTTGCCACATGCCAGACTATTAGTTACTTGATTTGGCAACTTGACGAAGGCTGGTCCGTGCGCAGAAGAGAGGGGGTATATAAGCGATGGGCAGAGAAGAGAAAACTTCATACTTACCTTGATGGCGCACGCCCCTTCAATTAACTGGGTATGCGGGTAGTAGGGACCTTCCATAGCACGGCGACCCTGTCCATTACAGAGGGTAACTGCGGCTTGTATGGGCGTCAGCTCATGCACTGTCTCAATATTTTCCAGTCCTGCCATGGCCACTCTGGCTGGGCAGGCCGTCTTTTTTTTTTTTTCGCCCTTTGTCATTCCTAACCCTAACCCTAATCTGTAATTACCCTTGGAGAAATTAAATTTGGAAGTCAGGCAAGCCTGTGTTTGCAATTGCCTCACTTGTGAAAGCATATGATAGGTGAGAGGTGGAAAGATTGAATCAAGCATAAAATCGCATGTTCCGCATATATTGATAACAAACAGACGTGCAAGATAACAGACAACAGCGTCACTGATAATGTTGAATGTACTCTTCGGGAGAAGATTTGCTATGCATTACTGGCAATAGTCATAGAACAGCGTGGGGCAGAACTCGCCTGATACAAATCATTAGTGACAACTTGTACGCTGCCCATGTTAGGTGAACAGACCAATATTATACTTGACGAGCGTGTTTTTAAATCAGTGTGTCAATTCCTATTTTCCTATCGTGTGGCCTCCAAGATCTCCATGGACGTTACGCTGTTACCGCGAATCACCTGAGATGATAGGAGAATTAGACAAAATAGCAGACGATGGGAGAGATCATGCATACCACCGTGCCAATTGGATGTTTTTGGGCGGGAGTAGTCTCTTCGAGGGCATCGTCGATCACAAGGTTGAGGAACAGATCATAACCGCGTAGAGTACCGCTGACTTTACGGCCACCTTGCAGATGAACGAACAATTTCTTGTCCATAAACTACAAGAGTTTTCAAGGTGCTATAAAGTCATGGCTGCAGACGGACGGACCTTTTTGAGTTCTGGCTGGGATGCTTTAGACATTCTGGAGTGTCGTGTGTTGAGCGCCAGGTGCTTGGATGAGGCGAGCTTGCTTTGCCATGTTTGGCTCACCAGGTCCGAAGCAAATCAGCAAAGTCATCGTCTAACAACTGTTCCACATATCACGACCAGAGTCGTACACGAAAAGTAAAACAATAGCGGAACGTCCCAAGAATCCTCCTTGTCCCAAAAGTTTCAAAGTCAGTGTGTCGCTCCCGTTCACCTGCCTCGCATGCATGCGATGCTGAGCCGTGTATATCGACAGTTCCCTCAACCTCGAGCAGCCAATACATAAGTAGTGCGGTGGACTGGATAGATAGCCACGCCAGCTTCCCGGACCCTACCAAACCCCTCTGCCCAAGGCTCTCCTCGTAACAGAGACTGGGGCAACATGAAGACAGGTGAATCAGGGTCTGCTTTCCGTGGAATTAGTCGGGGGAGGAGCAGCCGAGGTGGTGGTGTCAGGGGCGGTCGAGGTGGAGGCCATCCGCCAAGTAACTCGGCCCAAAGAGGCGGCAGCCACTCGGATACAGCCAACACCACACCATCTCCGTCACCGACAGTGCTCTCTGTCTCGCGCAAGCCTCTCGTCCCATCCACTGCCACGACATCGAATGGGGTATCAGAGAAAGTTGCTAACGGTCCCGCTGATCGTGGTGGTCGGCCTAAACCGGGATCCCGTAAACAATCTCGAGCTGTTCCTGCAGTCGTGGTTGCACCTGTCTCCCCTTCTGAAACCTCCCAAACAGCTCCACCTACGCCCTCTCGATCTGCTAACCGTCGACTCCGCTCTCAGCCAGGAAAGAGCCCTACCATAACCACAAAGCCGCCGCCTCTGCCAAATGCTATTAAAACACAAAAGCCACGGGGTGGCTCCACACCTGCGTCCCAGATGGTTGTGCGCAAGGATGTTCCACCACACCTTGTGGCTGCTCACCAGGCAGAGATTCGCCATGACATCGATGCGTTAGTGGAACGTGTCAGAGCCGTCGCGATGGCTGAAAATCGTCCGACGACTCCTGGTAGCCACATCGATTGGGCTGGTGATGAAGATGACTCCCTACCAGATCTCGATGACTGGGGCGTCACAACAACACATACCAATGCGACCCGCGATGAAGATCAGAACGAGGAGATCTCCCCGATCCTGACGGACACTCTGAAACCGCTGCCGGAGCCAAACTCCGAAGTTCACCAAGAAGAAGAGCGGGAAATGGAAACCTATGACACTCAGCCTGAGCAAGCAGAAGAGTCGTCCATCCAACCCTCGTTCCTGCCTGGTCCTACGAAAGGAGCAGCCTCCATGCAGTCCACCGCCGAGAAGGCTTCAGAACAATGTATTGTAGTGCCTGTGGAAGAATTGTCATCACCTACTCTTTCGGATGGAAGGTTTCCATTACACCCCTCCCTTCCACCCAAACCTGTCGCAGCCATGGAGAGCTTGCGTGCCCGAGGCAGATCAATCAGCAAACCTTCTAATCTTCCTCCCAAACCTCCTGTGTCTGTTGTGGAGGAAGACGCACTCGCGACAAAAACCGCAGGATTGTCTGAGTCGATTTATGCGCCGTCCGCGGATGAACATCTCACATTGGAGAGAGAGTCGAGTGCGTCCCCCAGCGAACGAGGTCTTGCTGCTTCGATCCATGCACCTGTCTCTGGTTTGCCAGAATCCCATTCGGCCCCTAGCCTTCTGTCCGGTCACCCTTCATCCGCCGTCCCTCGCACCCACTCACGTTCGCAAACAGAAGGTCGACCCGGAAAGCAGCAGCCGCATACCGCCCCTCCAGGTATGGTGTCGCAACGACATGGTCGATCAGGTGCTTCCTCACCCCTTGGAAAACATGTTTATACTCATTCTCGCAATCATTCCACACCTGCCGGAGGTGCAGGCTCGCGACCACCTCAGGCTTCCCGTCCTGTTATAACTGGTGAAGCAATATCTAGGCTGGCTCGCACGATTGGCGGACTTGGACCCACTACCCGTACCCAAGCAATCCCCGTCACGCAAGACTCTACCATCTCATCATGAAATTTAATTTGCGACTCACATCCCGATCTATTCGCACTGCTGTAAATTGTTTGAGTACTTGTTTTATATTCATGCTCTTTGGTTGGATAAGTAAACCCGTCGCACGTAGTCCCAAGCATATACCCACTCATCCCTTCTCCGTCACACTGGACATACCTGTATCTTGTTCTCAACGAATTAGGGTGTATGTACCATACGTTGCTAAACTCTTATTCGTTGCTAGTTTACACGCAGGTGACTCGTTGCGTATGAAAGCCTTATCCTGTGCTGAAATATGATAGTTCGAGTCCGATGGCTTTAATGGGTTTCGACCGACTTGATAGGTCCGAAACAACTCCCAAGCTGACCAGCATCTGCTTTAGACGCCCTTCCCATAACAACGAAACAGTCTACGGCAAGATTTGAGTGGCACAGTACAATAACATAAGGAACCAGTGCAACGGACATTGTTGGTTGATATTCTGGTTTTCACAACCCCCCGAACGTCTGATACTGAGCGAGGCGACTCTTGTTGAGGGTAACTTGGATCGTTATCTCGGGACTGAGGAGAATCATTGTCTGAGATCGGTTGCGAGAGGGTACGCCGCATCCACCATTCTGCCCCCATGGTCCACTCGCTATCATAGCTGTAGACGTTGAAGTCAAACCTTGAACACAAAGAAAGGTCCTGAGAGACCTTGGCCGCATATGCGGCTGAAACATGGCCCATCATTGGATTGAACAGGGCTGTAATTGTGGTAGGTGGCTGAGATGGTGGTCCACGAGGCGGGGGAGATGACGAAGACGACTGTGTGTGAGACGAAGAAGTAGACGAGTCTGAGAGCGTCGTAAACCGAATTCCGGTAGACACTGCAAAAAACGGAACTAAGTATGCTTGGGTCAAAACAGAGCTATCTCCATACCTCCCGCGCTTTTCTCCTTTGCACTGATATAAAATTCTGCTCCAGCAGAAACACGGCCCTTGAGTCCACCGCCAGTAGCATCTTCCTCGTCCACGCGTTTTGGTCGGGGACCAATCGAGGAGCTGGAATCTTCGGAAGGCTCTACGGAGTTGCCGAGCCTACCAAAATTATGCAACACACGCACTCCCCACATTCCGTCTTCAGCGCTCCAAGTATACTCGGTGCACCATTTTCCGATGTCGTGCTGCAGGCTGAACATGATATTACTCACATTCTCCCCGCGCGCTCCCCCCTCTTCGGTAAGGCTGGATCGTGGGTCGGAGATGGCAGCTACTAGCGCCTGTACTGTAGGTGATAACCGAGTCGTATACAGCGCATCCAATCGACCGGAAGGGAGGTATAGACGACCATAGAGGAGATAATCTGTCGCAGGACCCTGTCGGTCAACGTTTCAAGATGACAGATGCAAAGAGCAGCAGTAGATACATACCCCGCGAGTCAACACGCTGGCCGGCCAGCCATTCCTCCTTTCCCTCTGGCCGTCTAGGTTTGTTATACAATTTGAATCGCTCGACCATGTCCTTGAAACGGACGTCCCGAGAGTTCTTGATGTCTAGCTCGCACGAGGTAAAGATGTATCCCACCGAGCCGTTGAGCGACGGCATCGCATTCATGGAATACGACGTGCTGAAGAGCGGGTTTGGCGACTTGGATATCGAAAGATGCAACCCGCGCGGGACATTGAAATCGAGTATTGCTATCCCGACACTTCAGGAGAGAGGGCGGGCCATGCAAGAGGACCTACCACTGGAGGACCGGGTCAAGTTAGCATAGAGGTTATCTTCGTTCCAACCAGTCGCCTTGTAATAACTTTGCAAGACATAAGACCCGAATGGATGCATGTTCAAGTTCGTGAGGGACGCAGGGACTGATACAGATGGCTAAGAGGAAGATTACATAATGCAACATGTACAACCCTCTTCATAGCATCTGCATAATCTCTGTCACAGTTGGCCGGGTCTCTGCTTCATTCCAGCACTTTTGCATGACTTCCCAAAGATGATCATCGAGTCCTCTCGCAATGGTAGCGTCATCACAAGGTCTAGGGGGCTTTTCGCTCGCAGCCACCTTGATGATAACTTGTGTGGTATGTCTGACGGTCGCCCAAGGCATCGCGTGCGTCATTAACTGCTCAGAGGTCAATAGGAGCTTTACTCGACACCGGGAAACCGATACACCTCTAACATTGTCATTCCGAATGCATAAACGTCAGCGGCGGTGGTGAGCCTGCCCTTGTCAAAGCATAGCTCAGGTGCCAACCACCTTTGCGAGTTCGAGACTCTGAAACCAAGCATTGGCATGGTGAAAATTTAAAACTTGCAAGACCATGCTCACCCAGCAGACTGGGTGAAGGGTACACCAGTTATATCTTCCACAACCTGATACAGGTGTATTAGAACGGGATTCAGATTATCATGATGCCTGCAGCGTACTCTCGAGAAACCAAAGTCTGCAAGAAGTGGGTTTCCCTTGGCATTAATGATGATATTAGCCTTTCAAAGCACATGTTAGGTGTGAATATGCGCGAGAGGGTCGACACTCACCCCTTTCAAATCTCCGTGAACAACGAGTGGGTTCATGGTGTGGAGGACATGGATACCTGCACTGATCCCTCGAATCTGTGGAATTACCCGGTAAACCAATTCGACAGCGATTTAACCGTCAAGACTGACCAATGCAAGGTGGTCGACGTCCGGGGAAACGGCGACATACTTGTCAGCCGTTCCATTTGGGTGCCAAGGGCTGACGACGTAACTATCGCAGACGTCAGGTGAGTTCGCTCCTACGACAGAAAAGACACACGGGAAAGGTCCATCATCCTGGCAAAACCCATAGAGGGGGAGAATGTGGCGTCCTTGATCGTTTTCCCATACATTATTCCAGATGTCGACTTCGCGTCTAAATCGCTGGCAAAATGTTTATGCGTACATGGACCAGCACTTATGAAGGCATACGTGTAGACTCTTGGGAGTAGAATGAACGGCACGCAAGATCTTGATGGCGACCTTTTCTTCATTTAGGTATAATCCCTCCCAGATATCCATGGAACCTGTCCCACTGACGGGGTATTGGCCAAGTCGGCGTACTTCCCCTCGTTGTAAATGCATATTAGCAAGAAGTTTTCTGGTAGACTTTTGTATTCGATACAAGTTGGTACCGAGTCCCTGGGTATCATGACCGGGAATGGTTGAGAGATTCTGCGAACGGATCAATGTCTTGGGGGGCGGAACTAAGAACCAACGGACACGGTTTACGTACCTGTTGCATCAGAGCCATTATAGCCTTTATGTCAGTGCCTTGTTGATGCTGGGTCATCGCAATGATCGATTGGGTATTCTTGATATCAGAGAGATAGTGTATAATTTCGGCTTGGTCGCGTTCGTTATTTGCTTTGAACTCGGATTGCCAAGTCGCAGTGTCTAATGCTGCCGTGAGCTTGAGCGAGGGATCAGCCAGAGAAGAATACGAGGGATATGATAGTTTGGACACACTTGGAGTTTCGTCAAACCATCGTTGATCTCCAAGTGACAGTCTTGGATCACAGTCGCCAGATCGACTTGCTTGATGAAAAGCTCGAATGAACCTTTTGAGCACCATTTGTCTAGACGCTCGATAATGCTGCGGAGTGTGCTGGGAGCTTGCGATCAGAGTCGACGAATGTGCGGGGTGTATGAAGAAGAGACCTCTGAACACCAGCGATCAATCTCTGCTGTTCTGGCGGGGGGGCATCATCGCCATTCTGTCGAACGACGACCAAGAAGCTGATGCAGCGATCCTGGAGCTGCTTCAATGCGTTCCTAATGGTTGGTAAGAAGTTGCGAGTAGAGCAGAGGGAGAATGGGATACTTGTTGGCATGGGCCTGCCTGATCATGGTGATGAGCGTATTGAGAAAGCCGATGGCGGGAGCGAGCCAAGGGACTGGGGCAAACTGGGCGGACACCTGGGCGGAGTCGAGGAAGAGAGCAGCGGCATATGGGATTGTGGAGAGGACGGACATGAGTGGTCAAGAGAGAGACATGATGAGCGGGATGGGATACTTTATGGGACCACAGCGCACAGGATGGCGTAGCGCACGTGACGATGCGTCTCTTGCCCGAGCCAGCACCGTCCCTGCCAAGATTCAAATCACTCCTCGTGCATGGTCCTTATCCCCCCTCCGCACCCGTCCATCTCACTCTCTCCGTCCCACCACCACATCACGCCCTGCTCTTCACCCCATCCCGCCCCTCCCTCTTACAAGCTCTCCACGCCCACAATGATCAATGGCTCAACGCACATGCCGCAACTGGCACAGCAGCAACCATGAGCTCGAGGGTCACCGTCTTGTCGGCCGCTTGATTTCATCACGTATGCTCCGTCCGAGTGACCCTTCCTCCGCAGCTATCCTCCTAGTCCAAAACACCTCGTAGCGCTCCTTGCCACGCTCCGCACACACGATGTTTCCTCCCCATCTGTCCCGGTTACTCCGAAAGTGACCCTCGAGCGTGCACCCACTCTGCTTGTACTGCACGAACCTTCTGCATATTTCTTGTCCGAGCAAGAAGAGTAAGTCGACGCGTTTGCCACCCTAGTAACCCTCACTCAGCCCATCGAAATACTCACAAGACACACGGTATCTTCCTATCTCCTGTTGATCACTCATGCACTTTCAACCATCGAGTGTCTGTCGTCGCAGTCTTTGATGTATGTCATCTCTCCTTCCTAGAGGCTGTACTCACAGACGCAGCTCGTCACCCGCGAGTCTCGTGGTTTTCGATACTCGGCTAGATCACCTCAAACTCCCCGTGCTTCGGACACCGCCCAGGAGTGCTTTCGACCAACATGATGATCCCGAGGATGTTCCAAGACCAGAGTCTGTGCTCTTTTTCGCTGAAAAGTATTTCGAACTGTCGGGCACATTTCAATGTCAGTTGGACTTTGGATCCGTTCCATAACTTCCTGGCTCAGCCCCGCGTTCCAGTGCACGGACAAACTGAGTCGGACTCTCAAGCATCTACTTTTGTCTTGCATCGTATCGGGGAGGAGTTGGTTGAGGAGAGAATGCAGTAGTGTTGTTGATTGATGTTTGTATTTCGAATGAAGTGACTTAGTGCTTGCTGCTGTCATCTTGTCCATACCATGCCATCCGAATCCGACGTCGGTGTATCAGGATTCTTTTCCTTTGTTCTGGAACCAGGTTCTTCCTTACATCCCTCATTTTTGCTGGCGGTCGACTGCGCCTTTGCTGTTCTCTTTTTGGTCTTCGCCTGGTCGGCATACCTCACGAATGGCAATGTCCACTTCTTTATCCTGATGGCGATCGAGATTGCTCTATGGGCAAGCGTGAAATGGTACATCTGCGATTTCTCTTTGTGACGCTGGTGCTTAGGGTGCTGCAGGTTCGTGCGAGAGTTAAGAAGGCTGCCTGTCTCCTCAGATGAGGTCGCTCAGAAAAAAGACCAATGACAAGCAGATCCGATATGTGCGATCAAGACTTTTCATTTTAAAGTACAAGTCATTCACCGGCGTGCTCTGTCGCTGCCTTCGTACCAACGTTTTGTTCGTCTGGCGCTTTCTTGTGCCAATAAGAATACTGCGAACACATCAGTACTATGGAGTATAGATTGAAAAATTCGCCCTCACGTTCTCTCTCCGTCCCGTCCAAGCCTTCTCTAAATGATTGTGTCACGTCACTGCTAGCCCCTCCACCTCCCGCAGGACCCAGGGCTGCAAAGTGCTGTGCTTGGTCGATCACTTCTGTGAGACGCCCGCGGAACGTCTATTGGAGGCCACCGTCCGAGCCAAGAGCTATCCCCACACGCAATGCTACACACCTGCGTCAGAACTGTCCCCAGTTCAAGGCCCTGATCTTCTGATAATCTAGAAATTGAAATTAGCATGTGTCCGACGTTCACCATAGTTCACTCACATCTCCATAACCATCTTCCCAAAGCCATACCATAGCCCACCCGCTCCGACCAGAGAGGAGAGCTTAACACTACGAGGCTCTGCTCTGAGCGCATTCCTAACTCTTGTTCCAAAGGCTGCTGGTGTGGCCATATCAGCCCAGTCGCTGTCAGGGTCATGGGGTGAATGAATGACTAGGTATTGGTAGACCCCCACGAATAGAGAAAGATGTACGCCAACCACATCGGGAGGGGGACTTTTGTCAAAGCCTTGATCTGTTGGAGCCCCTCGCTGAGCGTGATGATACCTGGGTGATTGATGAGAGCATACATCCTTATCAGAACCTCCGCCAAGATGCCCCATCCCGGGTACATCTATCTTGAAGGTACATTGTAGTTTCTACAAGATCATATGTAGCAGCCGTCAGCCTGGTCGACAAAACACCTGCCTGGTTTTCTGCGAGGATCGCGTCGATTGAGAAATAATCGTAATCCATGGCAAAGGCAGTGTGGTAGGGAGGGCACGCGTCTTACATACCTGACGCGTCAGTGGCGTGAAACTTTGCGAGCTTCATGGTCAACCACATGAACACGATTAGACACTTAATATTGCTCGCACGACGGCCCGCACGGCCAGCATCACACCTCGCATTTCGGTGCCAACGCTCATTTTCATTTACACCTTGGGTACATGCAAGAATAAAAAGGCCGTCAGAGCTCGGCTCCAGCCTGGGCAGCTTCGAAGAGGTGGCAAACCTCCCCGCCATTCGAAAACTGTTGAGTAACCCAGAAGCCGTGAAAGCGCTGGGAGAGATTCAGCAGCTCATGCAAGAGAAAGGTATACATACTTGGTGTCGTCCCCCTGCTGTATTGACTACAGGTAATCATACAGGAGTTGACCCATCTACCGGCCCAACGACTATGCAGTTGTTCCAACTCTTGTCCAGTGCGGAATTTCGCAAGGCAGGTAAGAAACTCAAGGAGGAACTCGAGAAAGCTGGTGTTGATCTGGCAGACCAAGTAAGTTGAAAGGACGTGGTAGGCGAGGTTGGGAGTTTTTACCCTCTATTTGCAGGAACTCATGAGTGCGTGGAAGAATCTGCAGAAGAAGACGGGTGGTAGTTAACCAGCTCTGACTGAGGAGGCTGAGGAGGCTGCTTGTTGGGTGCTGCCCGGGGTTGAATGTCACGTCGCTTTACGATTAATATTGACTTGGCTACCCTTTAAGCTTAAGCCTGAGTCGTCGTGATTCTAATTCATTCTGCGATGACCATCTATTAAGATACCTAACGAGGTTCGCTAACCAACGTTGGTCCTGCGTCATGGACACACAGCCATCATCGTCTTCGCCAGCCGAGGCACCTGAGCGTCCCCTTCCTGCTACACATTTCTATTCGGTCGAGTATCCAGGTTATGTGCAGCATTCTTCTGTCCCCTTAGCAGTTCGCAACCTAGGTGGCACATCCAAGCTCGAGAGTGCGTTTAAGCGCACTGCCGCGAGGAGCGAAACTCTGTTAGAGCTAAATCTCCGCTATGGCAACCCTTATGCACATCCAATACCAGGAGATGTCGTCGGGACAAGCAATATCTTGATCAAGGTCACGAAAAGAAAGCGCCGGCAGGTTGACGATGATGGTGTCATTGGAGATTACATTGCAGAACCATTAGGTGCCATTTTTAAGACTGCTCGATTTCGCAGTAAGTCTGGCTATTGTGGTTGTTATAACGGATATTCACAGTGAGGATAGCCATGGCAGATTATCAGTTTCAGCCCGAGATGTCGGACCCCGTCGCGCGGTTGCGGCTAGCAATGGACAGAATGGACGGTAAGCTGAGATAGGATGACCACAGAAATTGCGTTTATGTCAAACTATTGGTTGGTAGTCGATGCAATCCGGCAGTACACCATCCCCGAAGAGCAAGAAGACTATGTTCTCTCTTCTCCGACAGGGAGCGATCCCAACATCGATCCCAACCTTGCGAAGCATGGCGGACTATCAGTTACACGGAGTAATTTAAGGCTCTTTCCACCGCCGATATTCAGTCGTCAGGGCATTCCTCAGAACTACAAGTAAGTCGCTCGATCCTCTCCTTACAGCATGGGCTTGACGGTAGGTAGCTTCAAGCCAAACCCTGCCTCAATGGTCGCTACTGTCGTCAACGAAGAAACTGGTGAGGAACGTAAGCGGCTCATCAACAAAGGTCGTTGGAAGGGATATGGCCCCGCAACGGTCACTTTTGGCGATCTCAATGTTGGTAGCGTTCTTGGATTGTTTGGTTTCCATCTTACACTCCATAGATCCCGGAAAATCCAATCCCCGCCGTGAAACAGGCCCGAAATCAAGTAAAACCGGAACTCTTGGAACGCGTCACGCAGGTCGTATCGACCCCTCGCATTCTTCTGACATCATAACTAACACGTCTATTAGTTGGTACGAGATCGTCCGATCTGGACACGCGCTGCCCTGTACAATCAGTTCAGTCCCGCGGAGGTTAGAGAGATACACAAGTGAGCTGCCTTTCTTTACTTCATCTGTTATCTCACGTTTTACAGTTCCAAAGTTTTACTTCCTCTTGTTTGCTATACATTCCAGGATGGACCTTGGCGGGATACTCTTATCCGTCTCAAATATGACCCGAGAAAGAAGCCAGAGGCCCGATTGTAAGCATTCATCGAGGAGCAGCATCGTTGAACTGCCTCACAAATCCGACAGCTATCAGCGTATCTATTTCCGTAATGCGAATCATCCAATGTCAAGGGTCTCCATCGTCTCCCGGCGACAGGAAGGGAGATCAGCGGCCACATACATCACCAGGTCCGTCGAACAAGAGGAAACGGTAGATGTTGAGCGGCGGTGACTAACATTTTCCTCGCGCCCGGGCGATATAATGATATAACGTTATCCTTTTCTTTTTCAGCAAGTCACACATATTCGATGGTGTCACACTCACCAAGGAAACAGCAGCTTTCCAGCTCTGTGACATATATGACCCCATGTTAAAGGCCATGATTGAAAGTGAGGAAGACTTGCGTGAAACATGCGATGTAGGTATTCCAATATCTGCTGCCACGCTCCCACCTCATCTACTTCAGGAACGAGATGGGTGGTATAGTGCACATGCGTTTGAGAGGGTCAAAATCGTCCTCCGTCACAAGTTCTTTTCACTACTACAAGGTTACGTCGCCACTCAGGAGGAGTGTGAGGTTTTACTTGAGGAAGGCGGGACGGGGAAGAAAACACAAACCACGCGAGTCAAGAAGCTCAAATATGGCAAACACAACATGGCCAAGGGAGCGCTTCGACCAGAAGATGCAGCAGTATGTTTCACAGGGTCGTTCTCCCTACCGGACATTCATCTCCATCTTTAGGCTGCGAGATTGCAAGCCGCTCTTGAACGTCATGCAAAGAACCTACAGGCGAATCGGAGGGAGAAACTAGGGGATCATTCACTTACACCGGAATCCCGTTCATAACGAGGAGATATTGGACCTAAGTCATACCGCATAGTTACTTACGATATGTGATACATGACTCGAGTGGGATCTATGCGCCTGCGATAAGGAGAAAGGGAAGCAATGAAATTATGATGAATCCTCATTTTGCTCTGCGCGCGCTTTTTTCTGCCAAGAGGTAAGAGAAAGGCGATGATTTATGAAAAGATCAAACGTACAGATCCAACGAGTGCATAGAGAGAATTCTTGCGGAACTACATGATAGGATGAGGGTCACGATTCCGGGTATGAAGCGGATCAAAGCACACCTTGGGATCAACCTAAACAGAGCAAGCTTTAACATTGGAGAACACGTAGACAGAAAGTACGAGTACACACCCCCCTCAACGAGCGTGTCCGGTTGGTCCGTGACCTCTTGATACCATTACGGTGGGCCTTGCGATTCTGGTTGTGGTTGGTGTGGCTGGTGATGGGTTAAGCCAGACTCTAGGTAATCGGGAAGGTGCGCACTTCTTGGACTTGGCCATCGCGTCGACTTGAAGACTCGGGGCCGTCCTCAGAGACGTCTGAGCTGGTGTGGCTGAAAAACTATGCAGTCTAGGCACGGCATTCTCCGGCACTCAGTGTCTCACAGGGGTACAATCGTCGGCCGAGCTTGGCAACTCGGCCGAGCCTGCTTGTCGGTTAAATAACACACCGCTGACCCGAGCAGATTTGAAGCATTCTTTTGCCTGCTGTCCACATCGCTACCGAAATCTACTACTATATCATGCCAGCCCCCGTCACTGGACCCCGCACTCTGTACGATAAAATCTGGGACGACCATGTCGTGTGAGTGTTAGCCGCTCATTTTGACTGACATTGAACTCATAGGCCCTCAGCGATGCCATGGAGGATGGATTAGCCCTTATCTACATCGATCGGTGTGTGCATTGGCCTCACAAGTAAACCTGCTGATGAGCTTGGCTCTCAGCCACCTTGTTCACGAAGTCACGAGCCCTCAGGCGTTCGAGGGATTGTACGTCCCCCATTTACTCATGCACCTCCCCTGCTCATCGCGCGGATAGGCGGACGGCCGGGCGGAATGTTCGCCGGCCAGATTGCACCCTAGCAACTGTCGATCATAACATTCCGTGAGTGCATTTGCACTGGGGTGCAGAAACCAGACCAGAATCCTCATTCAATCCAAGGACGGTCTCCCGCAAAAACTACAAATCCGTCGATACGTTTGTAGCAGAACCCGATTCCCGCGCACAGTGTTTGGCCATCGAAGAACATGTGAAAGAATTTGGACTCACTTACTTCGGTCTGGCGGACCGACGTCAGGGTATGCAGATCTGTCCTTCTGCCAACTTTGTTGTTGACCCAACCACAGGGATTGTGCACGTCATCGGTCCCGAACAAGGTTTCACGGTGAGTCGCCATCCCGTACTTTTGACACCCAGTACACTGTACTGACTACTTACAGCTTCCTGGTATAACATGCGTCTGTGGTGATTCACATACCTCCAGTATGTCCGTGATATCAGATCTTCGTAGTCATTCACCTTTCCTTTACACAGCCCATGGCGCGTTTGGCTCCTTGGCGTTCGGCATTGGAACATCCGAAGTCGAGCATGTCCTTGCTACTCAAACCTTGATGCAACGAAAGGGGAAGAACATGCGTATCACTGTAGACGGTGAGCTCGCTGAAGGCGTGAACTCGAAGGACGTCATTCTGCATATCATCGGACTCATCGGAACAGCTGGAGGCACAGGCCATGTAATCGAATATGCTGGCTCTGTCTTCCGCGGCTTTAGCATGGAAGCTCGTATGAGCGTCTGCAACATGAGTATCGAAGCCGGTGCCCGAGCCGGTATGGTTGCACCAGATGATGTTACCTTCGAGTACCTCCGCAATCGTCCCCTGGCTCCCAAGGGCGAAGCATGGGAACGTGCTGAAGCCTACTGGCGTACCCTCAAGACCGATGATGATGCAAAATTTGATGTCGAAGTAAAGATCAATGCAGTCGATATACCACCCACTGTAACGTGGGGCACATCCCCCCAGGATGTTGTCCCTATCACTGGTTATGTTCCAGATCCTGCAACAGTGACAGACCCCGCCAAGCGGGCTGCTACAGAGCAGGCCTTGGCTTATATGGGTCTGCAACCGAATACTCGCATGGAAGACATTGCGTTGGACAAAGTCTTCATCGGTTCTTGCACCAACAGTCGTATCGAAGATCTTCGTTCTGCTGCTCGAGTTGTCTTGGCTGCCGGCCCCAACTCCAAGGTATCGCCGAACGTCCAAGCGATGGTTGTTCCTGGCTCAGGGTTGGTTAGGCAGCATGCAGAAGCAGAGGGACTAGATGCCATCTTCATGCGGGCTGGTTTTGACTGGCGAGAGGCTGGATGCTCTATGTGCTTAGGCATGAACCCGGATCAGCTAGCTCCCGGTGAGCGCTGCGCCAGCACAAGTAATCGAAATTTTGAAGGCCGTCAAGGGGCTGGAGGGCGGACTCACCTCGTCAGTCCTGCCATGGCTGCAGCTGCAGCTATTTCGGGCAAGCTTACTGACGTTCGAAAATTGCTGGGATCAAGGGCCGAGACTAATATCACCGAAGTGCCGACGCTGAAGCAATCGAGTCCATACGAGTTCCTGACAGATCCTGTCTTCCCTCCTCCCGAGCCGCAACCTCTCACACACGCATCTGGCGCATCTCCCGTAGAGCTCCCCCCGTCTTCAGGCTCTGGGGTTCCGAAATTTGTCGTTGTTAAAGGGGTCGCAGCACCTCTGCACATGGCCAACGTCGACACTGATAAGATTATTCCCAAACAATTCCTCAAAACGCTGAAACGTACCGGTCTATCTAATGCGTTGTTCTACGCTATTCGCTTCGATCCCAAGACAGGGGAGAAGACGGACTTTGTCCTAAACCGTGCTCCATATGACCAGGCGAGCATCCTCGTCGTCACTGAGCCGAACTTTGGCTGTGGTAGCTCTCGGGAGCACGCTGCATGGAGTTTGTGAGTCTTATTATCCGAGTCTGATCATCTGGCTCTCGGACTGACAATCATAAATTACAGGAACGACTTCGGAATTCGTTGCGTTATCGCTCCAAGCTTTGGCGAGATTTTCCGAAACAACGCCATGCAAAACGGTATGCTCCCCTTGCCACTTTCTCAAGCGGAGTGCAAAGACCTTGCGGTGGACGCGGAGGCAGGTGTGGAGCTTGAGGTCGACCTCGAGAAACAGGAAGTGAGACGGGAGAATGGAAAGCCAGTGATCCGCTTTACGGTGGATCCCTTCCGACGCCACTGTTTGTTGAATGGCCTGGATGACATCGCGCTGACGCTGCGGAAAGAAGATGCCATCGCCACGTTTGAGCAGCGCAGGAGCGCAGTTTGGCCATGGCTGGATGGATTTGGATATAAGGGGAAGAAGATCCCAGTTGTCCCGGTGAAGACGAACAAGAAGACAGAGTGGTGAAAATCCAGCCGATGTACTGTACATTAATGTAGTAGTAGGAAATGTTGCGAATCCCCGTGAGTGTTACTGCATCCGAGACTGAGCCCAGACACAGCCAACTTGTGGCTTAATTTACATGGCAAAGCACTTGGACGAGTCCTTCTGCTGTCTCCTTCTTCCCTTCCTCTGTCCCTTCTCATTTTCTGAGTAGTGTCCCGGGGTACCCCTCAAGACTGGACATTTCAGTCGCACATGCCTCCAGCGACTACAACCACTACAATCATGGCTCCTACCAGGTCTCGGGATCCCCCTTCACGGAAGCCTCAACCCAAGTTGGTGAACGCAGATAGTTCCCCGGCAAAGCAGGAACCCCCACAGTCCGTTGCTCGCAGAGCCCCACTCCCGTCGCAGCAGACTCCGGTCTCGGAGCAGCTGTACGCCAAGAAAATGCCCCATCGCTCTAGCAAACCAATCATCAACTGGTTCCAGCGCAAACTCGGCGGGTCAGTCAAGGCAAGGAGGATCCAGGATGGAAACAACTTGAACGTCGCCCAAGCGACCCTCCAAAATCCCAAGAGTCATATTGGTGTCACAACCACGCCCGCTTCGCGCCCTAATGGCCGATCCGTTTCTTCTCCTTGGCCGCAGGTTACCCCTCCCACATCACAGCGGCAAGGTGCCCTCCATCATCACAGGAGGGCTGTTCCATCTGCTGTGCCGCAACGACGTACCATCTCCCTCAACGACGTGGACACTGAGCACAATCAATCTCTATTTTCTGGTGATGATGATAACGTGGATACCTCCACCCGCCACTCGTCCCTAGCTCGTGATTCGATGTGGTCTCCTGCGAGCGCCCTCGAGGCTGATGAGGATGCGTCATTGCGTCCTCTCCCCCCCAGTTCCCCTCCGTCACCTTCGCTTTCCCATTCCTCTTCATCCTACATATCTCATCCACGAACCTTCCGCAGCATTGCAGCTAGCACCAAGCCTACCACTATTCTTAGCATTGATCTGCCACCTGCAGGTGTGGGACACATTGCCCAGGTCCCTGCGACTCCTGCATCGCAGATCTCGCCACGCCATGCAGTTCATGCTCGCTCATCTTCCACCGGCACCAATGGTGGCATGGTTGGTAGTGGCACATCTATCACATTTTCTGCCCTCCCACTATCCTCCCAATCTGTATCGCACCCTCCTTCCTCCTTGACACATGCAAATTATACTTCATCGAACTCCGGGCTCTTGGGACACAATATCCAGGGAATTCAAGCACCGCTCCATACGGCACACCATCCGCGAAATAATCCACGTCCGTCTTCACCACCCCTTGACAACGCCTCGATGCTCACGCTCGCTTCCTCGGCATATGCGATACCCGGAGCACGCATGACCATTGGATCGTTGGGGTCCGCGACCCTGTCTGGCTTACTTGGAGGCGGCGACTCCATCTCTCACTTGGGAGGGAGTGTCCTTGGGGATCCAGAAGGCGAGAATACAAGCCAATTCCTTCTTGCTGATGATGATCGCTTAGATGTCGATGGGGAGCGGGACGTGGAGGCTAGTCTCCGCGCCCTCAGACCCAGAAGCTCGAGGAGAGGAAGTTGGGATAGTGAAGTCAGTGGATGGAGTGCCAAGGTTCTCGGCAGTGGTCCAGGCATACTGGCAGGGAACAAGAATATGTGGACGAGCAATAGTACGAAAACCGGCGGGCCGGTGAGCTTGGAGGATGGGGACGATGAGAAAGTTAATGAGAGCGTGGTTGAAGGCGGGGTAGGTGCAGAGTCGTCGTTGGAGCCTGAAGATCGAGGTGTACCTCTTACTAGCGAGGTTGGCGGAGATGATGCCCGGAGTCAAGCAGAGCCGGGACGCCCTGGAACTCAAGAACAATATGAAGAAGACGTACCTTCAACGTTGGGACGGTCGACAGGTGCAGCAGCTTTGAAAGCCCCGTTCGTGGGTGACGACAGTTGACTTCCCTGCTAACCCAAATTTCGCTCAACGCCTTTCGCGAGGCATGGGTGCTATCGCTGAACTCTTGTCCCTAGACAATCTTTCTTGTTGCCCCCTGGGCAGAACCGGTTCATTCGATCATACTGCTCTAGCCCCTTTCTTGGCTACTCAGCATATAGTGTATCCTGTATTTACTATTCACACTCACCCTCGCTTGATCGTCCGTAACATTGTTTTCCCATTTGCCACCATCCCGTGTTGGTGTGTGTTGAACAGATCTTGTAATAACCTCCATCCACTATTCTTTCTGCAATTTTGTCACGGTCTTCTCATCGAATGGTGCTGTTCGAGTTCATGGAAAGGATTTGCTCGGAGCTGCCACGGAACTGTTCACCCTACGCTCTTCTACAACGCTTGTGGAAACTTGTGGGTGATACGAGGTTCGGGCTTGGTAGGCTCACCCTTGCCGTGTCTATGACGGGTGCTCTCAGTGCTGGCGCAGGCTGCCCAGACTACTCCACGTATTCGCAAGTATGACAATTATGTCCAATTCCATGCCTACTAGAAATAACGACTTTCCAGACGCTGCACGGCAACCCTTCTTCCGGTCCTTTGGGCTTGCCCTACATGCGGCCTGATCCCGCGTGCCGTACTTTCAACAGCACATCTGTCGAGGTAGATTGTGTCAAAGTCCCTCTTGGGTCAACGTCTTAGATGCTCATCCCGTAGAAAGTCATTTCGGATATGAATGCGCGTTTAAAGGATCCTGATATTGCACGTCTGTTTGAAAACACATTCCCAAATACCCTTGGTGCGTGCCGACTTGATGAGTGGTAGTCGGGTCTCTCTGATGTTGAACGTGACTTACAAGATACCACCGTCAAATACTTCAACAAGGTATGCTGCCAGTCGAAATGTAATGCTAAATGTTAACTCAGCACACAGGACGAAAACTTGGCATTTATCATTACCGGTGACATTTCGTATGATCAACTTCAAGTTATAGCAGATAGATCTCTCACTGACGTATTTCTGTAGTGCACAGTGGCTTCGAGACACTGGAAACCAGGTTTGTTCTTGTGGCCGAGAATTTCTCCAGTGCTCGTGAAAGTGATTTAGTTTGCTCACTATCGTAGTCTCTTGTCGATTGATTACGAGCTTGCCACCCTCGTCAAGGCTGTCATCAATAATGAGGCACGATATATCTCCGAACATCCTTATTGTGGTGCTTTCCATCCCCCGCCGGAGAGCGGTTTACCTCTTTCCCACAATGCCTGGGCTGATCGCGTAGTCGTTAATCCGTGAGTTACATTCTATAGACGCTTCACGACGAGAATTTGATTGACCGTATCAGCCCCATTAACAACCTATCTGTGTTTGAATGCAAGGTATGCCCCAAAAATTCTACTGAGAGAACCAGAGCACCGCAAACACTTGGATGATACAGTATGAACTGGACTCACTGAGTAGCTTCATCAAATTATCCGCAACTTACTATCAAGCAACGAAAGACTCATCAATGATGAATGCCAACTGCAAGTCTTTTTTCTGCTCGTCCCTGCCAAAGATTGATCAACCCTTATGCTTGCATAGGGTTATCTGCAATCGATCAGATCTTTCGTGTCATGGATGAACAGTCCCAACCATCGTTTGACGCTAACTTCAACTTCATCTCGTATTACAACTGGACTGGGCTTCCAGGATCCCTCGCTGGTCCGGTCAATAATGGTGGCAATGGCGAACTCAAAGGTTATACAGGTATGGTCGGAACTAGTCATCGTCCCTCTGACGATTTGTCCGTCTATGGTGAGTTTGCAACAACAATCTAGGTGCTAAACCAGCCGATCGTATGTATCAGCCTTCCTTACACCGGCAAATGCCATGCTCAGCGTTGAACTGACCAATTTGGCCACAATACTCGATGATGCTAGTATCGCACCTAACTTCAGTGTTCAGGCCAAGCAATGGAGCCGGAGCATCAAGGCAGCCATTTATGAGCATGCTGTGGGTTTCGATGCCGCGGTTGCAATCAGTACTAATGAACGCTGTTGCTCAGATCATTGACAATGTCTTTGCATACGAAATTAATGGTGTGTTCTGGGGAAATTCGATAGCCAATGTGGCTGATACGTGGATAAGGACTTGGTTCCATCTACATGATGGATGACGCCAACGTTCCGGTGAGCGAGCCCCTTTGATTCAAATGGATGTACATGAACCCCTTTTAGTCTCTCCTTTCACTCCCTTACCTTGGTTTTCTTGACAGGAATGAATCTACCTATGTCAAGACGAAGAAGATATTAATGTCCCCCCAAAACCCTTATTACGCCAAGGGCCCAAACTTCAGTGGCATTGGGTTAGTGATCCGAACTTACGACGAACGAGTCTCAACTGCTCATCCACAGTGGTCCCCACATTGCTGCATGGAACCCGTGGCCGATGTCACAAATCACTAATATATTTAGCAGTGACGACGACGACGAAATCCTGGAGTCCTTGTACATGATTGTCAATGTGAGTCACTGCGGTAGCTCATCCTTCTAATTATGATCCGATCAAGTATATAGAATACGGCGGGACTTGGCTTGATCCACGAGTCGATCAACATTTACAACGGGAACGAGTATACCCGGTCGTGGTTTGCATGGGCCAATAGTTACTTGAGCGAGATGATCTTGGATCTTGCTCAACGAAAGCCCCACCTCCTATTCGACAGCTGTGAACCTTATACGCCGGGACAATAAGTGTTTGTTCTACGAGCGCCGTGAGATTTGAATTGCCTACGGATTTACTATATGGAACAATGGTCGTTGGGGGTTAGATTTTATGGGGATAAATTCATTAGCACAGCCACTGTAGTGTTGCTTTGTGGATAGTATTCTCTTTGATGGAGTACGACTGACACGTAAGGCAGGACGTACACTCGTCTCTTCATCCTTCTTCTCCATCGTCGTCCAGCGTCTAATTCATGTCCTTCACACTCCACGACATCGGGACTCTCATAGTTGTCGTACTCAAAGCGGTATGGCACTTCCGCTAACCCTTGTGGCTAGCTTTCTGACAGCCAGAGCAGAAAAACTTGCCAAATAAAAGGCATATCGGGAAACAAGCTCCGTACTGCCTGGTGACGCTGAATGAGGAGAAGCGTCGAACCAAGGTAATCAAGCGCGGTGGCCAGCACCCAGAGTGGGACGACGAATTCCGGTTTACCATATTCGAGGATGCAGACGCCGGCCTTGTTCGGTCTGCGCCAGGGAGTGGCACTCCCCCACCGCTGCCTCCGAAGAAGAGGGGTCCCAAGCGGATTAAGGGCGGGAGCTTTATGAGGCTTCAATGTTACGCTGATGACGCGCGCGATCCAGATTTCATTGGGGAGACACTTGTTGATCTCACGGAGGTTTTGACAAAGGGTGAGACGGATGGTAAGCCAGCTGATGTCGATCCTGGTCAATCTTGTTGATCCCATGTCAGAGTGGTTTGTTCTCATGAACAAGGACAAGTATGCAGGCGAGGTCTACGTTGAGCTGACATTCTGGTCGAATGTACGTCGTGAATGAAGTAGTTTGGCAACCATCTTGATCTACCATTATCAGGAACCCCCACCAGAGAAGAAATCTCGAAAGCCAACAATATTGAATAAGAACTATGGTGGACCCGGATCATTTGTCCCAGCGGACGGTGGTGCTTCGTTGAACGGTAACACGCATCCGACCGCTTGGCCCATGCCAGCTAGCGCAGATGGTCAGCTTAATTCCTTGCCATCATCCCTCCGTGTCTCCGGTTCCCGTCCAGAATTGTATGCACCCCCTTACGAGCAAAGGAACGTGACATCGTCAGTGGAACAGATGGTCAATGATTTTGCAGAGCTTGGCGTGGTGGATCGTCGATCGCGGGATAGCTGCGCAGTCAGTTAACTTTCCCTTCTCGCATACGTGCCGTCTGATACGCTTTCTTAATCCATGAATCAGACACTGAGGCCGTCAATATCCACAGGCTTTCATCCATTACCGCTGCCTAGTTCGCAGTCCCACGAACAGCGAGGTCAGATGGAAGAATCCAGCTTTGCGTACGACAACGCGATTACTCCAACGACCTCTCGCCTTAGCTTTAGTCCTTCCTACTATCCAACTTATGAAAATGGATCGGTTTCTAGTCAACCCCCTCCCGTCCGGAATAATGGTCCCAGATATAGCATGCCTACCTCATCATCCGGTTTTGTACCTATTTCGAGTGTTCCTCCCTCGTCTAGCTATGCTCCAATATCATACTCACCTGAACCTCCCACATTCAGCGCCGCGCAGGGACATCCATCCCATTCACCGTCTTCCAATCCACCCCTGTATGCTGGATATTCCACTCATCACACGCACCCTGGATACACAACTGTGCCATCAACACCCTCTTTGACGGCACCTCCTCCCCCACCACCACTACCAAGTGCTGCTTGTCATCGCATCTCACACTCATTGAGTGCTTCACAAGTACCTGACTATCATTCATATCAACAAACATCTTTGGGTCACGAACAAACTGCGCCATTTCCTACGCAGTCCGTAGAGTATGGTAACCCGCTTCCTCCACCTACTCCAGTTCATTCGACACCTCCTCAGATGTATACCGCACGCACCCCTACTACACCGTCACCACCTTCTGAGGTCCCATCTCTTGCAGCTCCCAATTCCTTTACTACCGGGTCCAGACCCTTGCCTCAACCCGGACAGTTCCAGCGAGATCGTCGCTATTCAGTAGCCGTCCCACCGTCCTCAAGTTTCCCTCAGCAGGTTGGCACGGGTTTTTCGAAAAGCGGACCTGCTCCTCCTGTCCCCCCGCACTATCGTAGAATATCCACTGCGCCTGGCTATCCAGCTCTACCCGAGTCCATGAGCTCTCGTCCGCCTCCACTACCCGTGCCTCCGCCACAGGTACAAGGGAATCCTCCTCCGAGGCCACCGGCAATGCCCCAACCACCCCTCGGGTATCATCCCGCTCCGCCCGCGTATCAGCCGCTACCGCCACCATTGCCAGACTTGCCTCAGCGTACACAGCTTCCACCGAGTACTTCGTCCTTTGGTAATACCTTGCATTTCCAAGGACCGGCGCAAAGACTACCCCAACCATATCCCAACTATGGGCAACCTCTGCCAACTCCTCCCCCTGTTCACGGGGACTGGCAATGAAACATCTTGTAATCACATCACCCTCAGCAATGTATTGTCGCTCGTATCCACCTCATCTACCTCTCATACAACTCATGATTATTGCATCTTGGATAGCAAATGCATCACCACTTCCAGCCTTGATGAATACCGACTTGCGATCGCCTTACATTTAGAGTGTTGCATTTCGTTTATTCCATCTACTCGTACTTTGTTTTGACGTTAACGATAAGTAACACGTATAATAGACACGACCTGTGCATGAGTCTTGACTAGCGTTGCTCCTGTCTTGCTCTTTCGTCCCGCCAACGAGCGATTGCCGTCTCCGTGGGTACAAGACCCTGACGAGAAAGCTCCATGACAGCGAGCCTACGGATCGCATTCTCAGACTGTCGAAACTCGGCTTCGTGAGACAGAAGTGCATTATCTGCGCCGATAACCAGACCAGAGGTTGCAACTGGGCAAATATGAGAACAGTAAACAAGCGTTTGTCACACACTTTTAGTCAGACGACGCACACATAGTGACAAGAAATGTCTTGAACTGAAGGGTCTGACGCCTATCATGCGAGATGAAAATCGTGTGTGGGTTGAGTACGAACTGTGGTGCCGTTGGCGGCACTTACCGGAAAGACGGCCATCTGTAGTGAGCCAGAGTGATGACACCAAGGCCGAATACGCCCATTATGGCGGCTACCTGGTAAAAAGGCCTTCAATTGCCTCTTACTAATGGTCGGGTCAATATAGAGACGGACCTTGGAGCCTTCGGCTACCTGAACGGCATATGCACGGTTGATCGCTTCGTCTCGACGGGCACGTTCCGTCGCCGACGACATGGGGAAGGTAAGAAATATTGTGTGATTTTGGTCCCCTTTGGAAGATCACCAGCACCTACGATCACGTGACACTCAAATACGCTGACATCCGCCTGTAAGTACAACTTGAATGATGCACTGTCGCTGTGCGCAAATGAGACGCGACATGAAAGAGTTGATACAACTTGTGGAGACATTGCAGAGGTCCCAAAGCACCATTAAACGACGAAGTGAGGGACCTCTGCACGACGCGTTCTGCGGACATGTCACGGAAGGTCAACCACCGAGTAAAATTCCTTTCCCCAACGTGACCGAGAGGGTCTAGAGTCAAGCCAACGATACTGTCTGTCGGGGTGCTGTATGCATTGCAGCTCAATGATGTGCAGGGCTTGCACTTGGCGCGACCTCAACGTGGATGGCTCGACAAGCTTTCTCTCAATAGAGTAAAACCCGAAGATGGGATCGAGGCCGATTGTCAAGACGCTGAGGACAGCTTCCGAATACAGCGAGTGTCGGTGGGTTTGATTCGACTGGGTCCGGGCCCTACTTGAACGACGCGACGGAGAGGTGACGACTGATCCGTAGACAGTGTTTCTCCTCAGTCCATCTCCTGGACCCGCTGGACATGGACCTCTACAAGCTCCTACCCAAGTACCTTCTCCGTCTTGCTGTTCGAGAGAGTGCCTTCTTATTTTCCTTGCCTGTCTCGAATCATGGTATAGTTGTGGAGAGTCAAGGGATGTATTTGAGCTTGTTTGCGAATCTCTGATATTCAACATGAACGACGTCGACCCCGCCCGGTCGAAACGGACGCTAACAACACCCTCCTCGCTGTCGTCTATCAAGAGACCTAAAACAGAAGACCACAAAACTAAACTAGACTATTATACCCCGCCTCCCCTCCCACTCAGCGCCGCTCAAGGCGTCGAGCGAATTCCTATCCCTGCATTTACCAATGTGAATCGCTGGTCCTCTCAGTATCTGGAGCAGCTCGCGAGCGAGCGTACCGAAATTCTCCGCGCACAAGGCCGGCGTGTGGTGGGCTTGCCCGTGGTGCTGTGAGTCTCCTTCGACTTTCTCTTCAACGGCGCGCTGATCGATAAGAAAGTAACGATGGCATCGTCCTGAATTGGTACTCCTAGTAACACGCTCCATTGCTGCATCCGCTCATTGTTCCGAGCAGGGTGCGCCCCAAGTCGGGCTCCGTCGATGATGATACCCCTTTCATCGTCCGTCAAAGCGCCACCCGGTTTGCAGAACATGGGAACGAAAAGCCTCGCCTCCCAGCTGTCTCCATTGGCAGTGGTTCCGGTGCTAGTGCTGCAGACGCCATCGTCGTCGATTCAGACGAGGGCATAAGCGGAGTTCCATCTTTTTCTCGCACTGACACACCCAGAGAACTACCAATCGATCATGGTACTTCCTTAAACCAGGATGTAATCAGTTACTCGGACTCGGACATAGAGTTGCTAGAAAGCAAAGTAGAAGATGTCCCAGAGGCCTCATACCACTCTCCTCTTTCACTCGCTCGAGAACTATCTCCAGCGGAGGTCTCTGACATAATGTCATCAGACGCACCTCCAAGTCGCGCATTAACGAGGGAAGAAGATACAGCCGCCCTGTGTGGGCTTTGCTCCGACAGCACTGACGTGACGACCTCCGATTCCGAGGTTGATGGAGCAGACCAAGAAGCGAATGGTGCTGAGGACATTGATGGCGGTAAAATGTCCGCCCGACACGCGAAATCGCCGTTCCTTCCGTCCCTGCAACCCGTTAGGGAGTTGCTTGCAGGAAAGAAACGGCGAGGTGACCCTGAGCGTGACGTCCTGGCTGAAGGAAGGATTGTCGCGCTGGGGGTATCACAGAAGGAGGGGAGAAGAAAGTTTCTCGATGAAGCTTCTGCCATTACGAGCAGCGAGAGCGACGAGGGATTAGACCATCGGGCTTCTGATCCGCAGCTTATTAAAAGGGTACCTTTGCCTAAAACTGATCATGGGCGTGCTCGGCGACTCTTAATGCCAGAGTCTGCTGACCTTCCGCTGGTTGCAGTCACGATGAGAGGTGATTGTCACTTCATAGAGAGGAAGGAGAAGTGAGTGTTTGATTGTCGTGGTCGTCCAGCCACTGATCATGCAACAGGTTTCGTATAACTGGTTACTCGCTTCCTAATCCTGGCGTCTATCGACATGTAGAAGATGTTTGCATGGTTGGGAATACCGCTGTTCTCGGATGTGATAAAGGGACACATCAGATTTCATTCCTTTCTATCGCGGTAAGCATGCGGATTCCTGTCTGTTTGAGCGGCTATGAGGTCTTTATGGCACATGAACAGGGAAAGCCGCAAATGATGGATGTCGCACGGTGCCCACACAGCAGTGGGCCGCGCTACCAAGATACGCAGAAGAGAGGTGTGAGCCGCCTCGCTGCAATACACGCCGAGGGTGGCCACATCAAATTTCTGTCTGGTGGCTACGATGGAACGATTCATGAGTGGACGGCTGATGTCGACAAACTGAACGAGCCTCGTTCTAGGACTGTCGTCTCACATGGTACATGTATAATGGCGCTGGCATACCGTGATCATGACAGATCCATCGTGGCATCTGCGCAGAGGAGACTGCACATAACGGATCTTAACCGTCGCAAGACCACGACTCATCCTTTCTCGAATGAAATCCAACAGATACACATACATCCGCAGGCAGCGTACGTCACACTGCTCGAGGTGAGTGATGTGGCCAGTGCACGTTGGTGATGTGCTCAATATCGTACGTTCCAAGGTCCGGCACCTCGACCGCCAAATCCAACTGTATGACAGCCGCAAACGGGATTTTGACAGCGAACCATGCCTGAGTTTCGGCCACCGTAACACAAATGGCAAGTTTTCGGGGGGACATACGCGAGGTAGTGTTCATCTCGTTCACTTTGCAAGGACAAGCGAAGACGGGGATGTGTTGCTGTGGGACTTTCGAAACAGCAAGGTAGGATCTTCTTTGGTTGCAACCGGGAGGAGATGCGATGAAAGCTCTGCCCAAAGAGGGCGGTGGTCGAGAGGCGTTTCGAACAGGCTGAGAAGGTGGCACACACCATCTTTGCGGATAGGGACATTGCTACGTTTGGACGAGGCGTCGTCACATTCTTTGAGGACTACTTGCTCGATGGTGTACGTGGCTGAGGACGAGGACGTGTGGAGTGATGAATTGATTCTTGTTTGGTTAATACAATGCCCGAGTAACTTAGCCGACCCGGTCGAGTTCAGTGACTGAGTACCATGTCCAAAGGTCAAGTTCATTTGGTCGTCCGTTCATTTTCTTGCCCGACTGCCCAGTACCCTGACATCTGTATCCTTTTAGCGTCTCTTGATTGGTGCCGGAAAGGCATCCCCAAGTCCTCCCGTCGGCCCAGCGCTCGGCGCGCGTGGTGTCAAATCCATGGACTTTTGTAAAGAGTTCAACGCCAGGACCGCCCACATCGAACCCGGCGTCCCAATTCCAACCATGATTCACGTCCAGCCAGACAGGACGTTCACTTTTATCACCAAAACACCACCGACGACCTACCTCCTCAAGCAAGTCGCCGGCCTCGAAAAGGGACCCGCGCGTCCCGGACACGAAACACTTGGCACCATCAGTCTCAAACACGTGTACGAAATCGCCAAAATCAAGGCGAGAGATGACCACCTCAGACATCTCAAGTTAGAGTCGATCGCGAGAACTGTCATTGGTACCGCAAGAACGTTGGGACTTGAGGTCGTACCGTGACCCGGGCCGACCTCTGGAAGCTGTTATGTCAGGTACGTGCTTGCCAACATCGTGGTCCATCGGCTTATCATCTGTCCCCGGTGCGACATAGTCCGTGTTATCCCGTCACTTTCGCCACCCCCATCCCCCTGTTGCTGCCAGTCTGTACTTAGACATTTGTTAGGTCTACTCCCGAGGTGCTGCAGTACGCGTAACCCGTCATTCCGGAACATTAATGAACAAGCGCGGTGGCGTCATGCGCGTTCGAGTGCCCTGTACAAGGTTAAGTTCATGCACCTCATAATCAAATTCGCATTTCATAATGGCGAGTCTCCGGTGCCCGTACACCGAGAGCCAACATACACTGCATCTGATCTAGCCTGACCGTTACATGTCATCGTCATGTTCCGCCGTCCAATCGTTTGTGCCATCTTTCTCCTCCGAATGACCTTACCGGAATCTTGCCATGCTGCTCACACGCTTTCCTCGCCCAGTTTCACCACACCTTACCCGCACTCCTCCGACACGTTCTTTTCTTCTCGCTCGCCACTGTCCCATTCCTGCCTTTTCTGGTCGCTTCCCTCATGCGTGTATTTTCTCAAGCACGTGAAATTCATCTTTCTTCCTGTTTATTGCCACGATTTGTACGTCTTTGAATATTCTTGTTCGAGATTCTCACCTTGGATGCCCTTCTAAACTCTCGGTTATCCGTACCCCATCAGCCATCCTCTTATCTCTTTAATGGCAAGTCTCGTGTCAATTCCAGCGTGCCACTACGACGCCAATCCGCATGTTCCATGGGTAAATCAGCGCTTATGCCCAACGCGTGTTGTTCCTCGATCACGTCGGCCTCGACTTAACTGCCGCATCGGACTTTACTCCACTCAAAAGACTCCAGAAACTTAATGAATCTGGCTTCTCGCGGCCACACGTTTGTTGCCTCATACTCATCCTTGATCTGTCACAACAATGTCCACGTTGCGATAGATTCGTCATACAGCGAAAAAAAGAAAAGAAAAAGAAAGCAAGACTATTTTGTGAAATGTTATTCAAATCTCGCCCTATAAAGAGTCCATTCTCCCCGCCCAGTCATCTGCAGAGTTGGCTCAGCCCACCTCCCCTTTCTGCATCCCAGTCATCTTTCTACCCTCGCGATGGCGGCTTCGACGAACGATGTTTTGTCCTGGACAAACCAAGATCCCCGTGAAAGCCAACTCTTCAATACGTGGGGTGTTCTCTACCGCTTTGCGGTTCAGTGCTTTCCTTACACCTTTGCGTCGGCGATCCTGACAACCCGCTGCAGACCGTAGTGAGCGGCAGCGGGCAAAGCACCACCACTCTCTGGCGGGCGGTGCGCGCCAACAGGGAGGATCGCGTTGCGAAGCTCGAGTGGGCCTCCAACGGCGGTCTTGGGCGAGCAGTGATCGGCAAGGTAAGAGAAGGAAGTGGGGAAAAATACATGCACGTTGTCTGATCAATATGTATCTGACAGAACGCGGTCCCGATGTCCGACCTCGTCCGCCCTGATCCTCGCTACCCGGTATGTTATAATCTGCGCAATACCTCGGATGCGACGCTCATTGCGTGACTAGGGCGCACGGATTTTCAACGCGCCCGATGGCCTACAATATCGTTGGCGGCCGTCTTCCAACACCCCTGACGTTTTGGTATGTTCCGAGCGCGCCATCTTGCATGCACTGACGGTCCACTCGCAGCTGGAGGATCCAGCGGGAAATGTTGTCGCCTTCTTCCGGCCCACGAGGGCCACCCGGTATCAGATCGGGGATGTCTACGGGGAGCTGCACTTTCTCCGGAACGCGGGTGCGGGAACGATAGTGAGGCTCCTCTCCAGTAGTCACGTCATCGTACTCATGTTCCTTGACCTTAGACACACCCACCCATGATGGACACGGTTACGGTAACAGCCATGCTTTACCGTTTTTGCCAGGCATTTGGTCTTTGACGTCGCACTCTCCTCCATCCACATTGTAAACTAGATCGGAGACACGCTCTCATCATACCTATCCACGGTGACCTGTACATGTGTACTATAATTGACATGCAATGCACAAAATTTCACCCGAAACAGCTGGTGTTCCTTTTACGCAGTCAGATGACGCCTCTATCCATGTCACGCAACACGGGTTTTACGCCACACGTGGGGAAACACGATGCACGGCCAAACCTCTTACAAGTCAGAGCGACGACATTCATTTACGATCAATCGGCTGATAACAAGCACATAAAGTAATCTTTGGTGCGTGCTCACAGCTTGGCCCCTGCAAGGATCTCCTGTTCACCCGCTGTCACAGCATCAATGACCTCATCGACCTTGCGAATGACCCATTCTGTCCCCTCGTCACTGGCGAGAAATTTGTCTTCCTCGTTCAGGTTCTCTTCATAGCGAGCCTTGAGGAGACCGAAGACATGACTGGTGAGCTGAGGACCGACTCTTCCTTCGGCTCGAAGTGTAGCAATTCCGACAACCGAGCCCAAAGCCCGAGTGAGATTGCCTTGCTCCAGGTCTCCTCGCGGCAGAGGGGACAGGATCGTGCCGTAGGCCTGGATGATAAACGCTAAATAAAGATGCAGATTTAGTATTCATCAAACTCGAGGCACGTCATGTAAACGAGGCGATGCGACAGATTGTCATCAAACGGGGGGGGGAAAGATAAGACCACGGGGTAAGATGGAATTGAATACGTACTGATGAAATCGGGATGAAGTGCCCCCAATTTGTTGTACAACTTGACAGCATGAGGTTCATAAATGGACTTCCACAAGCCCATACCTCTTTGGATGGTCGCCTCGATGTTCTCTGCGCTGGCTTCCCTGCGTGCGAGCAACGCTAGCGCCTCGTGCCGGCTATGTGAAACTAGATCTCACTTCTCACCTGTTTGAGTGCTTTCGTAACGCAGCGTATACGTCGTCTTCCAGCGCGTCCTTTAAGCCCGTCAAGGACAGGATCGTCTAAATTACAGTTCGTTTTTATCAACTCTCTAGGAGTGAAAGCCTTGCTCCTTCTTGTCACATAGACTTACCCGAGGTACGCCAACGAAGATGACGCTCTTCAACGCGGCCTCGCGCATCATGGCAGCTCTGTCCACGGCTTCGGTAAAGCTCCTTCGTGTCTCAGGCAGGCTGGGGTCGGTCCTAGTTATGAAGCGATAGAGGTGTCCCACAGACGCGGGTCTGTTGGTGGTAAGGAGTGTGCATGTCTGTCATTTCGGGCTCAATGGGGCGCTGTTCAATTAGCATAAAGAAGGTGTACTCGCCGAGAGGACGAGGAAACCGTTCTCTGCGTTCCGTTGCCTGGCCTCGTTGAGCGCACTCGTGAACACGCGGTGCAGCCTTTCCACGGGGGGACTTGGCCATGTCTCTGGGTTGCGCAACATCAAGAGTTGCCTGACCACGGCGGGGAGGTGTTTGACCATTTCCGCACTAGGGGGTCAGAATCTTGGCGTGTCCGCCCTGTTTTTATATGACGGAACGAGTGGGAATACTTTTCCGCACATAAGCCTCGTGACATTGTTCAGACATGGTGAATTCTCCCGCAGCAAATTCCCAAAGATGATCACAAATTTTTTCAGTCACCTTGTTCAACAAGCTACATCGTTGGCAACATATGTATCCAGCACAAGGCATGAAGCGCAACGAACAAAGCACGCATCAATATGCGCGACCAAAAAGCGTAACAAGCAAGAAAAGAGAAGAAAAACCGTCTACGGTGTGGAGGGTATCAAAGTGAATATTCCACAAGCTACAAGTGAATGCTCGTCACTCTAAACACTTAGCCAAAGTAGTAGTAGGCCAGAGCAGTAGGAGTACCGTCGGGATTCATCAAAGCATTATTGGTGTCGACACCTTGGAGGTTTGTCACCTCACCTGAAATCTTGTGAGTTGATATAGGATGGAGTAGCAAAGGGGATTCACCAAAAGGAAATCCTCCTTCCACCCATGGAGTGGCGTTGATGAATGCAGCAACCGTTCCTGCATAGTCCCAGACTTGATTCATGTCTGGGGTGGTGAGGTAGCTGAAGTCCTTCAGAACGATTTTTTTAAGTTGACGCGCCAAGTCATGCGATAGGTGAACAGACCGTGTCAGCAAACTCAGTGATCATAATGGGCAAGTTGTAAGTGTTGTAGAGCGTGGTGGCATAGTCGATAAGATGCTGAGGGTCGGTGGTATAAGCGTGGAAAGCCAAAAAATCTATCTGGGAACAAAATCAAGATGATGTGATTGGTTGCCCACATGTGACGTACGAAGCAACCACCCTGAGCCTGGCACTCTGCGAAAAATTGCTGGTACCAAGTCAGGCCAGCGTCATCATCCGTGCAGGCAGGGGAGATAAGCTGGTAGCCCTGTTGTTTGAGATGATTCATGTTGTTGATCCACATGGAGGCAGCATCATAAGGTGACAAGTTAGATTGGGAGGACTCATTGGGCCTGAAGAGCGGCTAAGCATGGGATACAAGAGGAACGCAGAAATAACCTACTCATTGGGGCCAGCGGCATAGTTGGCGTAACCTGCGACGACCGTCTGATTCCAACCTGCGACGTCCTTGGAACCCCAGAGCATCGGTATAAATTCAAGCTCAGGAAATTGGTCAAGACCGTCAGGCTTGGTAGGGCCCCAACTGTATATACTAAAGACGGATGTGGTGTCAGCGGATCCCGAAAGGGAGGATGAGACTTACAATTGGACGTTGGGAAGGTTAGCAAAGTTTGCCAAATAAGAAGAATCGGCATTGAAGGCAAGACCCCATTTCTTGGATGAACCAGTGGAAGTGGGGCTCGGAGCGGCGGCGGAGGTTGTGGAGGGGGCTGGAGAGGGTGTAGTCGAAGTGGGAGGCGAAGGAACGGGGGTAGAGGTAGGAAGAGAAGAAGAGACAAGAGACGAGGTTGGCCTGGGCTGGCAGCGACCGGATGAGCTGGGGGTGGAAGAGTCACTGCGCTTGCGCTTGGCAATGGCCTCGTGAGCGTGGACGTGACGGGCGACTTGGGCACGGTCGGCAACGAGGGAGTTTACGTGGACAGGGCCGGAAGAAAGAGCGACGAGAGTGACGAGGGCAATAAAGCTGAGCAGTTTGAGCGCAGCCATAGCTAAAGAGAGTGAGGCCTTGTAAGTATATAAACGAAAGTAGCAAAGTACGTTGTGGAAGCGAGCAAAGATTGATTTTATGGGCTTACCTTATGTAATAACTCCCACGAACCCACGGACCCACCGCTGTCATTTACACGACAGCGACGGCGACGGCGACGACGAAAGATGATACATAGTAATTAGGGCGGGAGTGAATGTCATGGAAACATGAGCAGACCGCTAGTGTTTGTTTGCGTAATCATACAAATAAGGCCGCGTGCCCGCTGCACCATTCTTTTCTTCAACCTCCAAGTTTGACACGAAGAATCGGTTCATCCATCGTTCATCCCCGCGTTCATCCCCCCCAAAGTTCCATTAGTTCATCCCTCTCAACATGTCCGATGCCCAAGCCGCCCATGTCACTGAAAACGGCGCGCCTCCGGCTACGCAAGACCCTCTCATCGAAGAAGCACCCGGTTTCAAGGTACTGCTCCCAGATCCGCACTCTCATTTCCTCATCCTATCCCAGGTCTTCGCTGGAAATCTTGCGTACTCCACCACGGATGAAGGGCTGAAGACTTTCTTTGCGCCCGTACGGAGCGACATGTAATTATCATCGTGTGCTTCCTATTTCTCCCCCGCTCATCCTCCCTAGCATCTCAGCACACGTCATCCTGCGCGGTGCCCGCTCCGCAGGTTATGGCTTTGTCGCCGTGTCCAGCGCAGAGGCTGCCCAAAAGGCAGTCGAGTCCCTCGACGGACAGGAACTCGATGGCCGCAAGGTCATCGTCGAGATTGCCAAGCCAGCCGAAGAAAAGGACAAGGAGAATAAGGAGAAAAAGGCCAAGAGACGTCCAGGCAGGCGCGGTGCCAAGGCCGTGCCCGGCGAAGTCACTGAGGCCGAGGCGAATGGCGACGTCAAGACGGATGACGCTGCTGCTGCTGCTCCCGGTACCGAAGGAGCAGCCAAGCCCAAGAAAAAGAAGAAAAAGACCGCTGTATGTCTTGTTCGCTTGCTCCTTCATCTCTCGCCGTTCTCATCGCGCTCAATTAGCGTAAGCCAAAGCGCAGGGCTCCTGCTCCTGCAGAAGGCGAGGTGCTTCAGGACGACAACGATGCACCTGTCGCCGAAGGTGCAGCTGACGGCCCTCCCGCCAAAAAACAGCCTCGCGCAAGAAAGCCCAGAGCACCACGTCTCCATCGCCCAGCTGGTGAAGATCCAGTTGGCGAACCCTCTCAGACTATGTTGTTCGTCGCCAACCTTGGCTTCAACATCGATGACGACGGTTTGTCTGCCCTCTTCACCGAGGCCGGCATCAATGTCGTCTCTGCCCGCGTGGTCCGCAGGAAGTTTGGACAGCCTAGGAGAAGCAAAGGTTATGGCTTCGTCGACGTTGGCAACGAAGAAGAGCAACAGAAGGCCATCGAGGCAATCCAAGGCAAAGAAGTTGGTGGCCGTGCCATTGCTGTCAAGATTGCCGTCAATGCCACCAAGGAAGAGGAAGCTGATAACACCGGCCCCGAGGCTGACGCGAACGCTCCAGCGGCCTGAATGCGCTCATATGATCATAACTCCAGATCCCTCTCTTGGCTTCATTATTATTTAACGCACACCCGGGTACCAGTTTACCGTCACTTAGTATTGTTCTTCTGCTAAGTTGTCTGCGATTTTCACGAGTCAAGTAATTCATTCTCCGTGTCGGCGGTCTGGTGCTGTTTTCTTCTACAAACATGTAGTGTCGCTTTTGTCAACCTGATATGCGACTTGCTACGTACTTTTGATGGCTATTAATTGATGACCGTTCATGTCCACAGAAAACTCGTTGGTGTGAGCGTCTGATGTTTGTTCGCCCGTGTTTCATCGTGCTTCATCATGTCAGACGAGGACTATCTGTCTGACAAGTTCCTTGTCGAGGCTGTTGCTTCGTCCTCTCAACCAAAGACATATGTTCAAAGACGCCAAGAGTCCTTGAAACAAAGTCGTATCAAGAATGAACAGAACCGACCCAAGAGTCGTCGCCAGCGCGAGCAGGAATCCAGGGAAGAGGGTCTCCGTAAGAGCCTCTTTGAGCACGCGAAAGAAGACAATGGAGGGGGAAAGAACAAGGCACTAGGGATCATGCTCAAAATGGGTTTCAAGATAGGCCAATCTTTGGGTCAGAGGGAGGGCTCGCCAGCCCGTGAGGGTACCTCTTCCCCCGGCCCCTCGGGGAGCGAAACAAGAGAATCTTCTGAGCCCACGGGACGACGGGATATATCACCGGATTCAACACACAGAACTGAGCCGCTCCCCCTTAATGAATGGTCAGGTTCGTCGTGATACACGTATCATCGCACGCCCTGTTTCATCTTGGTTGTAGGCAAGAGAGGCATTGGATTAGGGAAACGTACGAGGTCACCCGGTGCCTCCGATCGCTTGGCAAAGATGGCAAAGATGGCTGAAGATGCCAGTAAAGAGAACTTTCGAGACTTCAGTCGTCGTGAATACGAAGAAAAGCGCGCGGAAGCGCGTCTGACCCCTGCACAACGGACTTGTGCGACCCTTGATGAAACGGCCGGAATCAAAGTCAGTGTTCTGTTCATGTTTTGCACCTTGATGAATGTTCATTCGCCCATCAGTTTAATGTTCTCTGGATCAATCCCAACGACGTTGATTCCATCCCCAAGGGCTTGATGGACGCCCTTTTGGAGTATACACAGGGCATCTCTATGGTACCTTCCGGGAGAGGTAACGAAACGACTCGCTTACGCGATCGGATGCGCGCAGATGCACTGCAACCCGTTGCTGGTGACGAAGACGACAATACATCAAACGACTATAACGAGATGAACGAGGCAATACAACAAGGGGACTTTCCGGTAGAAACGGTCGAAGAAGCTGTTCAATTTTTCCGTCTCGGGGTATGTCGCAATGCTTTGTCCCTGTAGGATCCGATCTTGACTTTCGGCACCACAGCCTCGAGATCGGCTGAGCTTAGTCTTGACGTACCTTCGAGACAAATATGCATACTGCTTTTGGTGTGGGACCAAGTACGAAGATGATGGTGACCTGGAGAAACATTGTCCTGGACTCAATGAAGATGATCACGACTGACGTCGAGCACTTGGGAAAGAGCTACCAAGTCGAAATGTCAGAATGTGTAAGGAACGCATGCTATTGGTGGTGTACAATTGAGAGTCCAGAGATCGTAGAATAGAATATACGTATAGTCCGTGACGAGGGAAGTAAAGAGCGCGTGTACCGGCTACTGGCCACAAGTGAGAATAGGTACAAAGAGAGACTGTTCTTTGCCATTTATGAAGGACAAAGGGTCGATGGTCTGGGTAGAACCACCATCTGTCAATGAAAAACAGGAGCAGGCAAAAGCGATGGTAAGACGATAGTTTCAGGTCGATCGGCATGTACCCGATGAGGAAAGGTTGCTGTTATCGGAGAATTCTGCGGTGTTCTACGTCGAGCGTAACTTGAGATGGGAGTGGTAGCATGTAACTCCCGGGAGTTCTTGGCAGGTTGCAACGGAGAAGGCTTGTTTCGGGCGGGTGAAGAGGACAAGCGTGGGGAAGCAGACTAGGAGACACATGTCAGATCCGCGGATCACGAAGGGGAGTTTAAGCGACATACCCTCCGCCCGTTTTCTACCTCTTCAACAGATGGGGCCAGTGCGGAGCTGCTCTGTCTAGCAGAGGACTGTACGTGCACTCAGAGAAACCATTGTGAGACTGGGGCGGAGTACTCACGCTCGGGGAGATATAAGGTGAAAACCGGACGGCTCGTAAACGGGAGGAGCCATGCCGCCGATCTACCTCCACGTCTCGTGAGATGGATTCGGAGGATATAACGAAGGATGGTGATATTGGGCTGCAGCCTGGATTTGAACTGCCAAGAGAGGACACAGATGAACAGGAACCTGAGCGAGAACGGGGTGCGGTGATGCGGGGTGGAGAGGGTTTTGCATCGTTGTCGAGACCGAGAGAAGCCATGAGTTCGATAAAGGACGGAAGTGCACTAGCCATTTGGGCGGAAACGGGGACGGGTGTGTGTCGTCGTAAAGGCGGCCTTGGAGGGAGTAGGGTGGAAGAAGGGCATAGTTATAAGTAAAGCGCCTTGGAGACGGCCCACGGTTGTCACGTATGAACGGTCGTCAAATCCACGAGCGTAACCTTCCACTGTGTCCTCCAGCCTGCACGGCCAACAATAGGAACCAAAACTGGTCGGCAAGGTGATCATCCTCACTAGGATGATTAACACAGCTTTCCCGTCCCGGTTCGGAACCGGGCGTCGAGAGACCCTGCGACAGAAAAAAAAAAAAACAAGAAGTAGCCCTTGAAGGTTGTGAAGATAAGATATTAGGGTCAAAGGAAAAACCGACCTGGTGAACATCGTTTGTATGCTGGATTGTCGTCCTGGGCAACTGAGCGCTACGCCGTGATTATGGCAATTACCAACGCGCCGTCTCCATAACATGGCCAGGACAAAATTAATGGGGCTGTGCAGCGTGCGATGTCACGTGTCACAACCTAATAGGCGTCCTCACGCTCAAGCAGCCATGAACCAACCAAGCCAGCAAAGCACGTCTGGCGGGGGTGCAGGTTTCGCTCAAAATCCCCGTCAGGAGATGGAATACATTTGCGCAGGTAGCCTTTTCTGCCTCTGCTGGCACCGTTGTATTGTCTGACGTCCAAAGATTGTGGCGCTAAAAATGTGATAAAATCAAGGGAGCCCATTCGTTGTCGAGAGTGTGGTCACCGGATCATGTACAAGAAGAGGACGAAAGGAAGTAAGCCTCTCTTATCTCTGGTGATACAAGCGTTTAAGGTTTCCGCCAGTGGTCCAATTCGAGGCACGGTGATCACTCCCGTCGCCGTCCGGGGCTTGAGATTCAATCACACATCGACTCCACCTGGTTATAACCCATGCATGATGTTTAGCTGGATATGCCGAGGTTTGGAGCAGAGTGCGGGTCGTTGCATCGGATGTATGGTACGCACAGGCCTCTTCTGGAGCAATACATATTTCCATGAGCGTGATGGAAGAGTGTTTGAAATCAACCACGACATGAATAGAGTTCTACCCATCTATATCTATTGAGTCGAGATGTTGACATTCACTATAGTTTGGTCAGTACCTCGACAAGTACGGATCTAGCGGTATCTAAATACGAGCATAAGCTATGCATGATTACATTAATGCACTCACCCCACTCTAAAATGGAGTATCGGGGAGACTAATAACTACAATTCTATACAGTATAGTTAATGATTTATTAACTGGCGATTTGCTCGTGTGACAAGAAAAAAAGATCGCTAACCTCACCACTTGCCCAGAATTTTGAACCAGATGTTCAGAAAGCAAGTTACAACAATGCGGTCCAGGATAGTGACGCAACGGGGAGCAACATTGAGTTTTCTATTATCCCCAGACCACACTGCTACATGCTTATCCTTTGAGTCGATACACTGAACATGACGCTTGGGTAAGCAGTTGTACGACGCTGAAAGAAAGTGACACCCACCAACATATCGCTTCCATTTTCTCCAAGTCTCCACTTGTACTCCATTCCGGATGCCTTAAACCGCCGGGATCTACTCAGCCACATCTCAGTACAGTATCTTAACACTGCAGGTTTCAGGAACTTACTGGCCACCGTTCTTTGTTTTGCGCAGGTCTTTCACAGAAACCTAGAAGGTAGAATAGTCATGGCGGACGTGTACGGGTAGGACGCGAATTACCTCGTCTACGCCAAACCACACCGTAGCGTTGAAACTGGAAAACCACTCTATGTGGCCGGCAGTCTCGAATACCAAAGTATCTAGGTTCTTGCGATGGAAGGTCGTTGTTCCCATAGAGTGACCAGTTAACGGATGCGAGAACTGAGGAAGGGCGTTTCAGTGTCAAGCCAGTGGGTAGAAAGGCAAAAAAAACTACCTTGTAGAGCTCCAACTCCGCCGCCGCATTTTCTATCACCTGTAACACGCGAAAGGTACGCATGTCCGCGCCGCTATCAGTGCTGGAAACAAAGCGAAGTACAATATCAGACTCGGCCATATCAAAGTGAGCGGTGTGAGGTGTGAAGCGTATAGAGCAGACTTTCACTGGTTTACAGAGATTTTCAGTGTGTTTAGCGGATCGATTCAGGTGGACGATTTTATGGCATACGTTTGCTTTGGGTTAATAGAGGCCCGAATAAATATGAAGACAATGTTTGATCCGAGTATAAACTGTTTTAGGAATGAACTCGGTTTAATCGAGGAATGCGAAATGTATACATGCTTGCTCTCAGTATCTCGCAAGTCGTTATTTGTACGTGATGCCACGACCAATGCACGATAAATTCAGGAGAACGATGAGGTCACGGAAGGGAGACCTGAGAGTAAACCGTTTGCTAGCGACCAAGAGCTTGCCGTGTACAAACTCTTGGTACGGGTGACGAGGGTGCGCGTGCTAGTTCCGGGAATAATTTTCTCGTTCACCGAGATAGCGGATTCACAGTTTGTCCATTCGGTTCCTGATGGCCTGAAAGCTTGGCCTGCATGGAATAAAGTCCGGATATGGCACACGAGCGCCTCGAAGGGAGGACCTCAGTCACCGGTTGGACGTTTCCACGCATTGTCGACGATGTTTCCGACATTGAACAAATATTTTCAAGTCTTCCGAGTTTGACTGAAACTATCCTAATGATATCTCCCCTTTGTAGTATCGCAATAAACACATTTTTTGAGCACATCAAACATAAGATTACGACCAAAAAAAGTTTGGCGCTTGCTAAAAATCTTCCAAGGGGTATGTGCCTACTGTACATTAACCATATCGGGCAAGGTCCCGGGAGTAGTGGCTGTATATGGTTGCTCAAAAATCATTTAGAGGGGAGGCAAATGCATTCAGAGTAAGTCTAAAAAATAGTGTGCAAGTTGAGCTTGCTACCATGAAATAGCGAGCTCAACGGTTTGTGAAGCGGGTGTGAACGGTTTCCGTAAGTAGAATATATATAAAAACCTACATTACATCACAAATGCAGTTCCCGGGGGCAGATCGCGCTCGATGGGGGGAAAAGCCCCAAATGTGCGTAGACCCTTAGCACAGGGCCGATTTTATTGGGTGCGAATTGTTGCAACACGCAGTCACAACACATGCGTATGTTGACAAGGAAACAACAATTTATCCAAGATCGTTGGCTTGTCTCAGCAGGGAGATAAAACTTTTTCAAGGATTCGGCCGGCGCATCCAAAACTCGTGCACCAGAGAAACCAGTTGGGGTTAAGTTGGTGAAAGAGCGGTAGGTAAAATGACACCACGGCAGCCCTGACTATCTTAAAACCGTGGGATTGACTAGTGCCCGCGACGATGTTGAAAGCTGCCTAGCTCACCCTCTTGTGGCCGTCGTAAAAAACAATCATGAATTTGGACGCACACAGCCTAAATATTATATCCGGTACCGTTTTGCGCCGGCGACTGCCCTTTCTGGGTGGACATCCCTTCCTAATGGGGGCACAGCGGGGGTCACTGCCACAATATGCCGTTTCACCGCCACGCAGATGCGTCAGCCGTCGGCGCGGCAGAAGATGACTGACCCCCGGCAGCGAGCATCCAACTGTAGTCTCTCAACGTTGACAAGTTCATAGAAAAACAAAGACATTTACACGACATCTGTCCGGTTTCTGACAAACGATTTCCTTGACACCACCATTGCTATGCCTGACGACACTCCAAGGAGTCTCTCTGGTGATCCTGACCTTGTGAGCATGACCCATTCTGAATGTGTAATGACATTAATCTCGTCAAATCGTCCACGTAGGACTCAGACAATGACACTCAGTCTCACGCCGAACAGGACACTCGGAGCTTAGGTCCGGGCAAGCCTGGAAGAAAGAAGAATCCAAAGTGAGTCTTTCATCCCCCGACCGCACGTCGATATTCATTTTTTTTCCAAGTTCTCAAGCCGCTCGTAGAGACCAGAATCGCATAGCTCAGCGGGAGTTTCGCCTCAGAAAACAACAGAGGGTACGTTGTCTGGTATTGTGATTGGTCGACTCCTCACTGAGTAGTTGCGTCCGTCTAGATACGTGACCTCGAAGCTCGCGTGGAGCTTCTTTCGGGCTCTCAGGATGAGGCATTCACCGATCTGCGAGCTATGCTCAAGGGTCCGTAATCATGTCTTTGATGTTTTGACGTTGGCGTTCATCTCCGTTACCAGACCTCATGGTTGAAAACCTGACTCTACGTAATTTACTCAAGAGTGTTTCTGGGTTTATCGCCGAAGGGGGTGGTGGTATGATACAGAAACTCGGTTTTGAGATGCACGAATGGACTGCATTCCTCGATAAGGCGGAGACCGACACCGCTTGGGAGAGCTTTCAGTCGCGGAGGCACTCCCGAAAGACAACGCAATTGTCAAGTGCAATGTCGTCGATGTTGGGTCCACAACCTAGCGCTTCAAAACGTGCTCTCGAAGACGATGTTCCCAGCGCTGATCGTTTCAAGAAATCCAGAACTTTGAGTGGTGACACCTCTGTGGAGCGGCCGGACAGTTATCACCTGCTTATGCCAATGAGTTCCACCGTACCTCCTCCCCCTCATCCGCCGGCACCTTCGATGTATCCTTCGGCCGCACGATCGCCACAAGAAAATATATTCTCAGAAGTGCTTCGTAATGGCCACGGGAACTCGCCTGTCTTCATGGCACCCACCCCCTCCGGCACCCCTGCGCACTATCCCACCCCTTCGACGTCTAATACATATTCGTCATACATGCCGCCAATGGGTATTGGTGTTGACCAGGGAATGAACTCTTTACCTTATCCCCCCAATAAGAACGGGGCAGTAACCTCCCAGCAGCGTATCCTTCCTACCCCTCAAAGTGACGAACCAGATGAAGAGGAAGCATCATCACTGGAGTTGCGAGATCCGAAAAAGATCGAAGCCTTCAAGCTCATCAAGTATGCGTCCGTTTCAGGGCTATATTCGCTTGCAACTTGACCTCACCTTTTAGGTACCATCTCGAGAATTACATGAGGAATAGTGCCTATTGCTTGCCATCGTCCTTGCGCCCTACGCTGGTACAAAGGTGGATTTCTTACTTTTCTGCCCCGTATTCTGGGTCTGTTTGCTGATTGATTTTAATAGGACAATCAACCACGGTGTGTTTCCATGTCTTTATCGAGTGACGTACGGCTCCTGACACGAAACAGAAAGTGTCATTGATCGCATCGTTCATCCTGGATTAAGGGACCGTGTCATTCTACTGCGAGGTCAGGAACACGGTCTATGTTGCGAATGGATGGACTGATGTTGTTTCAGGCCAGTTCTCTCTGACGGATTGTATTTTTGACTACAAGAAAGCGATCAAGTTACACGGCGACGATGTCCTTGCGCACAGTAACTGGGAGTTGGCAGAATGGTGGTTGCGAAAATACTCGTTAGGACAATATCCTGTTCCGCAATCGTCGCGGGTGCTGACTTTTCACAGGTACTTGATTGAGAATACCACGCTGAATATATGCAACCGTTGGAGGCGAGAACGAGGCGAGAGCGAGCTCACGATGTCCGATATTGGTGCCCAGGGCGACTCGCCCGCTTCTTAAGTTAATATCCTGTTCCCTGTATTGTAATGGGCTAAAAGTCTAGCTCCTTTTCGAAGAGATATGATATCTAATATATATTCGCATGTTGTATCCCCTCAGATTCGGTTGAGGAAGTACAAGCAGGCCTAATGAAGGTGTTGTCAGATACATCGTTTCGTCTGAGGAACATACGATCCTCACTAGAACGAAACGAAACGAACGATCACCAGGAAGCTTTCTTGACACCTGGTATCTCATTGTTCAATGCCTTGAGCCGGAATTGAAACTATGGTGTCTCAGTAGGAAGAGGCCAACAACCGAGGTGCTCAAAGACCCACCCTGCATAGGCCAAATTCGCTCATAACACCCCGCCCTCGTCCAGACTCGGTACATCGGTTGACCACGGACGTTGGGCGAGTGTACCTCCCAAAAGAGTTGAGTTGCAACTGGGCTTGGTGACGGACGTGGGGGGGCAGCGTCTCGTTGCGAGCAACATAGAGATATGCTCGGCGCATCACCTCGTTCTCCATGACGCCGCTGCGCGCATTCATGTCCCGAAGGACGCGAATGTTGGGACGAAAGTTTGGCATGTACACGGCGTTGTCGTATGGGATAACTTGACGCCTCGAGCCAAACAACCATCAACTGAAAAGCTTGCAGCCTTCAGAAAAAGACACGCTCATTCAACACACCACCTTCCCCCCAATAAAATAAACGATTTGTAAAGTGTGGCTATGGGGAGAGAGTGGGTAGGTTGTCGATGATGGTTCCGTGTCTTACTGCTGATTGTTGTCCGTAGCTCCAGAATGCCCAGTATGATTCATCGCATAACACATTGGCGGCGTCGCACATTTGTCTCGACCCTCTTCGGGCTCACTTTCTTTGCCTCCGTTTTCACCGTTTCCGTGTCGAACGTTCTACCATGCCCTGTGCGGCCCGACCGGAACTATCACGCGGATAGTGAACGGAAAGCGCGAGGAAGTGGATCACTAGTGGTCGTGGAGAAGAGGCCCAGACGGTGGATACAAGAGAGGGCTGTTACCGAGTGTTGACTGTGTCTGCACCATTATACGTTGCGCATTAATGTACGGGTTGACCACCCTGTCTGTGGTCTCAAACGGTGCTGCATCGGTTAATCTCACAGATATGTCGGAATGGTCTGATCGTGTATACAAAACACGCTGTACCGTACAGTTCCGTGGGGTATGTACTCGATGTTACAATGCAAATTTCCGTGTAAAGGTATCGCAGCGATAGCGGATGAGGTAGTAGAAACATGCGCGAGGATGGTCACTGTACAGCTCCTGATCTGACATCTTCACCTCGTTGTTGACGGTAATATTCTTCCTGTTCCTGGTGTGTTCCTCTAGAATACGCATGTCACTTGAGTAGCTGTGCAGGAAATAGGGTGCTCGAGGAAGACGCACGGAAGAGGATGCTCCTCGATGGGTATGCAGGCTATGAATACGAGAACATTGATCGCGACCTGAGAAATGAAAACCACACGCAATGCAGATGCATATGACTCCATTGCAGCCTTCCGAAGGGAAGGGGAAAGGTCCGGAATTGAACTGATCGAATGCCTAATATACGCGTGATCCGGTCAAGTCCAGAATCGTGGGCAGTGCTCCAAGAGCTTTCTTACCGTATTTCTTCTATGATCTGGGCAAAGGGGAGGGTGTCAGTATGCAAATGAAGCCGCTCATATCAACCTCGCCGCTGACATCTGAAGATCCAGGTCCCGTGATTCGCGTCCTCAATTGCTGAAGCAGAACGCTCTGGACCAGCGCGCCTGACAAACTAACCCCAAGAACTTGACCCGTGGTGCGAAATAGATATGTGACTGTATGGTATAAACAATTAAACTCCCCGTCATAACTGTGAGAAGGGTTGAACTCACTTCCGGTGGCTACAGCCATGTCTTCTTTGTAAACCCCTGCGATCATCGCCTACGTGGTCCAAGCTGAAGATGAGAAGACGATACAGGGTCAAATACTCACAATCAACGTGGTAGTTATGAGGCTGGCCATTCCAAAACCTTGGGGCACGATGTCAAGCCATAGGTGGAGAGATGACGTCTTGTCGTTCCACAAAGCAACGAGCACGCTTGCGAATATGCAAAGCGCAGCTGAACCCAGAGTAAGATTGTAGAGTTTCCCGGTTTTACGCATCCACCTGGACGGCCCGGATATCGAAATCAATTTAATCGGTAGCAGGGACATGACTGACCAGCCAGCTAACACGCTGCCCGATGACAATGCGACCTAAAACAGGTGAGTCTCAACTCACGGAGGGAGAGATAGGACATACAGAGTGTGGTAACAAATGGAGACCTGTTAGATTATGTCAGAGCCAAAGGTTGGCAGAAACTTTTTTCCGCTCACCGGCGCTTGTGGACGAATCCAGCCTGGCGGCAGAAAAGTACAACGGTACGTTATAAAGCTGCGGAATAAGGAAACATCGTCATGCAAGCAACATAATGGTTTGTTGACACTCTAACCATTGAGAATGCAGTCATGGACGCCATAAAATTGACCAAGGCAACAGCCAACGGAGTGCGCTGGGATATTAAACGTAGCGGCATGACAGGATACGGCGCCCATCGCGCCTCGACATGGACGAATGCCACCCCGAAGATACCGCTCACCGCGAGCAGTCCGTATATAAGCGGGTGGGACCACGGTAGTTCTTCTGTCGTTTTGATGCTGAATGCAGATAAAATGCTTGCAACAGAGACAACCAAGGTGAAAGAGCCGAGGAAATCTATACGACCAAGTTTTGAAGATGTGCCTTCGTTTGCGACGGCATCGGGTAGCTTGATGTTGACCTTGAGCGCGACTAGAACAAAAGAGATTAATAGTAATGGTGCCTATCTGGAGATGAGCGTCTTTCGCTAGGGGTGCAGCAGGGAAAGATGATTACCTGCAAGAGGAAAGCTGCGCGCCTGGTTTGAGAGTGAGTAGGGCAAGGATAGTGGGATTGTTGATACACCCACCACCCCCAGGTGTCATTTATCCATCCTCCAAAGGGGCCACCGAGGCCAGCTCCAAGACCGAACAAGCTGATGCAAAATTTGGAGGACTGATGCTGGACCGCCGAATGGGGTGACTTACATGTTTGTCATTCCTTGATACATACCTCTGTGCTTTCTGGGGAAGGTATCTAGCCCAAGGGATGAACAGGGGATGAAGAGCTGGCACTCACAATGGCACAAGATCGGTGATGGCAATACTGGTGACTTGGAAGGTGTGAACTTTGAGACGGAAGGGGCGGATATCATGGACCGACCTGTCATAACGCTTGATGAGGAGTGAGTAACGGACAAAGTTTTTGGAGGGGTGATTGACGGACGCACCCGCCTCCACCCATACCAGCGATCGCCCGGGCAAGAGTGAGGGTTTCCATTGAAGGGGCAAGACCACAAGCGATTGTGCCAGAGCCTGGGATGGATTAGGAAGAGGTGTTCCGAGTAAGATCTGCGAGACGGACCGAATAGAGTCAAGGCGAGAAGCATTGCGCCCTTCCGACCCAAAATGTCTGATAGTCGACCTGATAAGAGTTTAGAACCAGCACGAGGGTGATGATCGCAGGAGCTGACCATATAAGGGGGTGAAGCAACAGACAGAGAGGAGGTATGAAGTGCCGAGATACGAGGCCTGTTGAGACTTGTTGAAGTAGCTGCCGATGGGGGATACGAGCGTGGCTACGATTGTGCCTGTTGGGACAAGGTTGGGAGTGACGCAAGGTGGGGATCGACGGGAATGTACCATCGAGAGCCCCCAGGAAGACGGCGCTCCAGAGACCAGAGACAATCCAGAAGAAATCGGCACGGGAAGGATGGGCATCGACCTGGGGAGGGGAGGGGAGGGAGTTGTATGAAGGGGGATGGAGGGAGGGGGTGAGGAGGGGCAGAGATTGGCGTGGGGTGGACATGATGGAGGAGAGCTGGCGTCCATGGCTGATGTTTATAACATCGCTCTGGCTGCCGTCGTTCCACGTCCAACAGTCTCCGTTGTCATTCTCCGCGTACATCGGAACCCTCTTGAACGACCGTCCTCTCAATGGACCCTCCGAGAGTGTCGGCCGCATCTACACGACATTGACCTCCACTTCTAAGCGACCTTACAGCATAATTCATGAGGTCGGAAATCTCCCGCCAGCGTAGTGTCTCCCTATGCCCTCTTTCGGTACAGCCCTCACTGAGGACCGTCGTCATTCACGACTTGGTACAGGGAATGGTTAGGGAGCTAGGGTGGTTCTGCCATTGCATATTTGATTCCGTTATCTTACCCCTCAATGCGGACAGCAAGTGGGGATTATGTGGTTGACTTGGACGAGTTTTGTAGTGGGACTTGCCGTCTGACTAAGCTACTTTGAACAAGCTGTACCGTATCCCTTTGCCGGCCATTTTCTTCTTCTCATTCTCGACGGTCCTCCCGCGAGTGTTCGTGCAGCGTCCAGCGAGGCGATCGAGGATCACGGATCGACCACGAAGCCGCAGCTGTTGACCGTCCAACTTCATCATGCACACACCGCCATCAACCTTGTCTCCCTCACACTCATCTTGGAAGTCTGTCTTTCGTTTGCCAAGCTCGTCCAAGAAGCAATTGGCAAATGTCAACGGCACTCCTCCTCTCAGGAACCTCTCATCTCCTCTCACCACCAAACATTCATCCGGACCGCCACCCAGCCTATCCCCCACGCCTTCAACCCCGCAGTCCGTCGACCAACGTTCGTCCTACAACTCGTACAAGACTCAGTCTAGCGAGTCCAACCTCGCCGGAACCCCAAAATCCTCGTACCTTGTGCCTGACTCCCGAGATTACACAAGCCAGGCCCAGGAGCACTCTCATTTGTCCCATGCTCGGCTTCACATGAAGGCTCCTCCGGTACTTGTTCAACCCCGCGCGAGGACAAAGTCCGAGAAGCAGCGTATCAACCTTGGTCGCGCTCCACATTTCCCCGCAAGCAGGTCCCAGACTGCTGATCCGTCCCAACACTCTTTTGCACTCCCGTCGGGACATGGTCCTTCAGCAAGTCGCTCAGGACCGTTGTCACCCCGAGCAATGGGTGCTTCGGCGACTCGTTTCATTCGTCGTGTCGCCTCCGCTCCAAATGCCAAGCATCTCTTTTTGTCTGGTTCGCGGTCAGCTGCACCGACCAGGAATGGTTTACTCGCTCCAGCAGAGGTGATACCCCCCGTCCCTGGTGGCCCATCCAGCATTTCAGAGTATGGCGATGATTCCTTGGAGACAATTTCTTCAGGCTCGTCAAGAAGCCGGTCGACGAGACATGAACGATACCCAGGCCATGGAATTCCAAGGACCCGGATCGCGAATCCAGCTGCCGAAGGACCCGGCAAAGTCGCTTTCCGACGGACCTACTCAAGTAACTCTATCAAAGTTCGATCCGTATGTCCCCATCTGTCTCTCTTTCAACGACGTTATATTCTTCATGCAGGTGGAGGTTGCCCCCTCGAGCTTCCTCAAAATTAAAATGCTAGGTAAAGGCGACGTCGGGCGTGTCTACCTGGTCAAGGAGAAGAAAACGGACAAGTTGTTTGCCATGAAAGGCATGTCCAATTCGATTCCACTTTTGCCAGTATTTTACCTAGGATCTCAGTGCTCTCAAAGAAGGAGATGATAGAGCGGAAGAAGATTAAGCGAGCATTGACGGAGCAAGAAATTCTTGCTACTTCTAATCACCCTTTTATAGTGACGCTTTACCATTCCTTCCAATCAGAGGAGTATCTCTATTTCTGCATGGAATACTGCATGGGCGGGGAGTTTTTCCGCGCGTTGCAAACACGTCCGGGCAAATGTCTTCCGGAGGACAGCTCACGGTTCTACGCCGCTGAAGTAGTCGCCGCACTAGAGTACCTACATCTCAATGGATTTATTTATCGTGACCTTAAACCAGAAAGTGGGTCAAATTTTTAGTTCTGTCGTCACACTTACGAGCGTGTTACTGTCATTTGACAGACATCCTACTCCATCAATCCGGACACATCATGTTGTCAGATTTCGATCTGGCCAAGCAATCGGGGCACCCAGGGGGTCGACCTGCCACCATCCACCAGTCAGAGCCAAACGGAGTATGTGTCTCGCGTCGACCCTGCGATAACCTTTTTAACGCGGACCGTTCTAGGTCCCTATGATCGATACGATGTCTTGCACGGCTGATTTCAGGACGAATTCATTTGTCGGAACCGAGGGTCAGGATGATGTTACCTACTTTGTGGAAGGTGTCTGACGCTTGTGCTTTGATTTGCAGAGTACATTGCACCTGAGGTGATTGCGGCACAAGGACACACTGCAGCCGTGGATTGGTGGACTCTCGGCATACTCATTTACGAGATGATCGTGAGTGATTATTATTCATATGTGGGGTGTGGGGAATTGCTAACGGACTGGTGGTGACATAGTTTGCTACGACACCGTTCAAGGGCAAGGAGAGGAACGATACGTTTGCGAATATACGGTTATTGCCTGTTCATTTCCGCGATACACCCAAGATATCCAGGTAGGTTTATGAATCATATGGGCGTGTTGCTGCGATGATTGAAAACTGGGGACAGTGCTTGTAAGGATGTCATCGTGCGGCTCTTGGACAAGGAAGAGCGGGCCCGGATAGGAAGCAGGAGCGGCGCAAGCGAGGTGAAGCAGCACAAGTGGTTTTCCAAAATTAATTGGGGTCTTTTGCGTCACACACGACCACCGGTATGTCAAAACTAGTCGATTTTCGTTTGTATGAGTTGGTCACGTGGCTCCCATTTCCCATTTCATGTGTGTGTTTCCGCTGATCGACCTGCTTGATGTGTAGATTGTTCCAACTGGGTCAAACGGAACTGATGCTGCCAATTTCCGACACCTGAAGGAGTCGCGCTCACTGCACCTGGAGGAGCAAGGATGTATCGCTACACCTGGTACGCCTGGCTACGATGACGGGCTGGACTTGCCACCGGACGGGGATTTATTTGGGGCCTTTAACAGCGTCACGATACACTACGATGGTGAATTGTGACGGTGTAGATTTGGTTATGGTTGCTTTCTCATTAGACTCTGACTCTGCTTGCTTTCTGGAAAAAAAAATGCTGGTTTTTTCACTTGTATTATTTGCATTGCACGGTTTTCTTATCGTTACATTTCTTTGGAAGTACTTCAAGCTAACCATACCTGATTACAAACAAACTATTCTAATTGGAAGTTGATGCGGGTCGGGAGCGCGACGGAGGCGGAGCATGCAAAGAGCGCGGGGATCGTCGGCGTCGAGAGTGTCGGTGAATGTGTAAGCAAAGATGGAGGTGCACGTCGGTGCGGATCGAACATGTACCATATCGGGAGAATCCATACAAGGGATGACAGGACCCCGGTAAGCGCAAAAGCGAGCCAAGGTGGAAGCGGACGAGCCAGGCAAAGAGCACGCTCGCTGACATGAGATTCAAACTGAGATTCGCCGAAGATGGTGCAGCGGCAACTGGAGTGCGATCACATGGAGATCGCGATACAGTGTGGGCGGAGAGTGGCCGAAAAAGGACAGGCGCAGGACGCCTCGGCGCCGAGGTGGTGGCACGGTGACCGTATTTGGGGGGTGGGTGGATGTTGGTGTGTATTTGGACAGAGTTTACCGAGGGTGATTTCCGAACGCGGCCGCGGCTTGTGAGGAGGACCCTGGATTACGTAGTGTACCTAAATGGGAAGCTGCGGGAGAGAGAGGAGAGAGGGGTCACGTAAGGGCTGAATTCGGGGAATATGAATTCTCCACCGGTCATGGATTTTTATAATATACATAGTCGATCGACGAGTCGACCGTCGACAGCCTCTGTCTGTTTTGACTTTTTTTTTTTTTTTGTTTCTTTTTTCTTTTTTCTTTTTTCCTCTTTTCTTTACTTGGTACATAGCTCGCCTTTGACCTCGGCTCCGTCCGACGCATTTCACCATTCCGTCCCTACGCCCAGCAACGTTCGACATGCAAGACCTCTACGCTCCCTCATACCCGCAAAACCGTCCTCAGTGGTCCCGCCATACCGACCACCAATACCCACAGATATCCACAGCACCACCGCCCCTATACCCCCCAAGCTCTCCCAACGACTCCCCCAATGACGACCCGTCCCCGCAGCCCCCCATCAAGTCTCACGACCAGCACCAACACCAGCCTACAAAGTCCGAGTCAAAGCCCCAGGCCACCTTCCTCACAAAACTCTACGCGTAAGTATTCCTCCCCCACTCTCTCGTCCCCGCGCTCGACGCGTCTCCCCCAGCCTCCTCGAGCGTCCAGAAAACCATCACATGATCAGATGGGACCCCGCCGGCGAACACATCATCGTCGAGCGTCCAGAGCAGCTTGCCCTTCATGTCCTCCCAAGCGTCTACCGTCAATCCAGATTTGCTTCCTTCTCTCGGCAGCTCAACGTCCGTCCCTGTCCCCTTACCTGTCCCAACACATTGCTTACTGCCTTGTGCACAGATTTATGGCTTCATGCGCAAAGTGAACCTTCGCAACGTTGACCCAGCCATCGATGATCCCGATGCAAGCACATGGTGTAAGTCTTGCGCACCGCCTCAAACCTTCTCTCCTTCTTACACAGCCACCAGCCCATCCAACCCTCAATCGCCACTCCCCTCCAGAGGTCGTCGCCAATTTTAAACGCCGCGTTCCTCCTCGCCTTCCCAAGCCAAGAAAACGCGAAACGCAAGAGCCCCCGACCATCCCCCCGCCCCGCTCCGCCATCGGTGTTGGTCCCGTCTCCTTGACCATCCCCTCCGTCGGCAGCAAGCCCAACATCCTCGGTGGTCGCGCCCGCGGATTCTCTGCCCCTGGTTCGTTCACCCCCCTCAGCTCACCTGGTGCTGCAGGCTGGGGAACCTCATACCCACGTGCGGCTCTGCCGCCCCTCACGGTTCCCTCTGACCCTCCCCCCATCTCCCAGCACCACAGCATCTTCAACCAGTCGCACAGTCTCCAGCCCATCTCTCCCGCAGATGAATCCCCCTCCACCCAGTTCAGCGCGATGGGAACAAACTCTGGCTACGCGCATCACAACCCGCAGGTCTCGTCCTCTCAGTACCCACAGTACGAGCAGAGCTGGTCCTTTTCCCCCAACAGCTCCACCTCTAGCCATTCGGGTAGCCTTTCCTCCCTCTTGAACCCCCCGACCACCAACGGATACGGCGCTCGGCCCACCCCCACCATCAACACCTCTTACGCGTCTTCGTACTCGAACGTGTCCATGCACAGCGACCATACACCCCCGTCGCTCTCTCCGGACACGCACAGCCGTCCGACCACGGGGTACTCTATTTCCTCCGTCTCGTCGTTGCCATACGAAGAGTCGCCTACCCACCAGACTTACCATCAGAGTGACTACTCTCGTCCGGGGTCCGGTCATCACAGACCCATTTCCCCCACCCTGTCTCGTCCCCCGTCGTCTTCGAAGCAGTACGGGCCGAGTAGTTCACTCAGGGTGGGACGGCCCCGACGCCACAGCCAAGCCATGAGTCCGTACCCGTCGCCTTACGAACATCATTCAGAGCGGCCCTCGTCTTCCCCTCAGCCAGCCGACGAGCAAAACGGAACCATGCCGAGAGTGCGGAGCATGATACAATTACCCTCTGTCGACCCTTATGGTTTTAGCTCAAACCAGACCGAGTTCGCTTACTCTGCCGTCGGTGGCAACCCGTCCATCGACTCGATGGATGCCCGCAATGGCTGGGGACACCCCGCGCAAGCGACGCAGCGTCCTTCGACGAGCGCTTCGTCCATCAGTGCTGCGTCACATACGTCTTCCTCTCAGGCAAACACGCCTCCGCTCACAGACGGTTACGGCGGGGCTGAGACGGACATCAACCGTTGTAAGTCGCTTCATTCGCTGTTGTCTTACGGCGTGACTTACTGACCAATAGTCTCTTGAATAAGTCTCGCCTGATTTCGGCTTTGTGGCCTTGAACGAACATCTCCCCCCGCAATATACCAAAAACGACGGGCGGACTCTAGACGCACCGGCGCCTGCGGAGGGATTCTAGATTTGTGGTGCACGGTTCACGATTGCCATTCCGACCGTCTTCATTCGAACTTGGACGATATCATTCGCTGTTTGCCTTGCTCTCACGACATCCGTTCCTTTCCCTTTTTTTTTTTTTTTTTTTTTCCCCCCTCTCTTCTTGTTCGCTTCTTCTCTTAGAAGCCATATACGAAATCGGAAGACGCCCGTCCGTTCATTTCACGAAATCCATCATACCCGTCTCGTCGTTTGCATCGCTCTCATACATTGCGTCGTGTATACCTTGACTCATCTCATATGTAGTATCACGCTCCATTCACCCCCATTTTTGATACCTTTGTCATTGCTCGTGTCTCTGGTTGTTACATACGGTTACCCCGTATACTCGTTACCCAGTTCATTGATATCCCCTACGATCGGAAGCAAATTGTGTTGTTGCTTTCCATGTGGCGAGGCGTCAAGTTTTCATTTGCATGGGCGCAACCGCAACGGTCACCATCATTTGAATGGGCTGGGCCGTCGCCTGATGGATTTATTCTCACTGCCAAGTCTCACGACAAAGGAGACCGGCGTCCGTAGTCTCGATTTGGATGGCACCCCGATCTGGAGTGTAGATCTGATCGCACAGAATTCTGATCGGGGATGTCTCGAAATTGGGTCATGTCGTGGCATGCTTTGTCATGTTTGTATCGTATCCGTCATGTGACGTTATCCCGGTACGAAAAAAAGGTTAGGTTCAGTTCATTTTACAGGACACGGGGATGAGGCGATGGACCGGGTAAACAGGCGTGTACAGGAAGGGCCGTGCCCTTGAGGTGATCGCTTTCATTATTCGTGTGGCGTCGACATTTGCTGTCGGCATCCACCGCAGAGTATGGCAGTGTCATCGTGATCCTGCGCAGGCCTCGTCGATTGTACAATGCACGACAGGGCAAGCGAGATAAAATGAACCAACGAATGGATGCATACAAAAAGGTAAATAAAACGGATTAGGTGTCGTACGAGTCCAAGTTTACACCCGATTCGATCCAGGAGAAATACATACACTTCTAGTTCACGGTTTAGAATGCTCAAGGGATTATGCGACGGGACCGCTGCTATGCTGCATCGATACCCATGTCGCTACGCCGGGAGAGAACGAGGTGGTGCGAAACGAGTTGCGCTTCAGACATGGTCTCCCGCGAACGGGAGGCTGACGGGAGGCGACCGTACGGATGCGACGACACCTCGTCCTCGAGTGGCACATCCGGGCTCAGGAATGCCACTCTTTCCTCCGAGGTACTGCTGGATGGCTCTGTCTCGTCATCCAGTTCATCGTCCACCGCCCGCCGTGCGACCCAGCTGAGGTACACAAAGAGGGCGACGCAGAGCAAAATGCCGCCGACGGTCCAGACTCTACCCCAACCATCCTCCTTGTCTTCGGTGCCAGATGCCTTGTTTGCACTAAACGACCTGATCCCTGCGCCGATACTCGTGTGTACAATCACCTTGAAGAGGGAGAGTCCGGTACAGATCACATAGGTCTTCATACTCAGGGTCGTCGCAGCAAGCAGGGCGTTCATGACATTGTAAGGATAGGGTGCGACGCGGACAAGGAATAGTAGTTGCGGTTTGCGTTCGATCGCCCGCACGGCGCGGAACAGACCGCGCGTTGACTGTAACCAGCGAGCAATGCGCTCGCGGAGGAATGCACGGGATAGGGCAAACACGACAATCGCGCCGGATAGCGCTGCAGCGTAGGATATCACCGCACCGATCCATGGTCCATAGGTATAACCGGAGAGGGTTATCAGAGTGGAATACAACGGGAGAGGAGCTGGTACCCGATATGCAGTGTGAGAGTCCCGAACAAACGAGGCGTTCAAGACGAGGACGACGTACGGAACGTGGTGATAAATATCAGGCAAAAGAGGACAGCAAAGCCAAAGTACTCGTCATTGCGCAGCCAATGGGACAGTTGGTCGAGACCTTGATTGCACGAATGGAGTAAATTTGAATGGCCGTGTCAGGCGACGCAAAGAGGAGCCTTTAGCACGGATTGCGCATAGTCAAGTACCTCTTGTTACTCACCATCGAACACCTGCGTTTTCCAGAATGCGATCGCAAGCACAAAACCGAGACTCGTTGCGCCATAGGCCAGCACGGGAGACCATTTCTTGAGTAGATTCCATATTCGGAGTCCGCGGGGACGAACATAACGATACGACTGCGAGCGAGGGCACGAGGATGACGGGGGAGGAAGGCGAGCAGGGATGAAAGAATGAGCCGGACGGTACGTGCTGCGGAATGGGGGTGTCCGCGAATTCGAGGGGATATCGCTAGCGGAGGAAGACGACGGTGTCATTTTCTCGTCCGACATTTGAGCTCGCTGGAGGGCCTAGAGTGGGTTGAATGGCTGGCCTGTAGTGCTTCGAAGAAGGGATCCGGTCCACGTGGGCAAGCGGTGAGGAAAGGATTGTGGGTGGAAGAGAGATGAGGGTATCGGAGAGAAACGCTGGCCAGGTAGCATATGACACTTGTCATTGCGATCTCGACTCATTTTCTATCTTGGTAACGCTCACACGCGCCGAGTAACGCTCGTATCTTACAACCTCGCTAGCCATCCAGCGACCACGCCAGTCGCTCAATCCTTGACAGAGAGCACACGTTTGATACACTGCCCACGTGTGCTCGCTGGCGCTGTTTCGCACGGATGGCGCTTCAGCGGGTCCTCGTGCCACGTCGACGCGCATACAGCACCCCCCGGAGTGGTCATGCAGACTTTTACGCGTCGCTGCTTCCAGCGATGATTCCTGTCGCGTTGCTCGGCTCGGCGGTGTACATGGTGAGTCCTCGGGTACCGCTCTAGAGAATCCTCTTCTTTCCTATCTCTTCCCGCTCTTAACGGTCGATTCTCCTTGTCCATAGGGTCTCCATCTTGCCCAAAGTCGGCTAGCACACGAAAAATTCCTTGACGAGGCGAAAGTGCGCATTCGTACTCTTGAAGAAGAAGTCGATTCCCTCCAAAGAAAACGTCCGTCTGTGGTCCCCGCCATCTCGACTTCTCAGCAAGTCCCATCATCCAAAACGGGCTCTTGGTGGTCGTGGTTTTGAGCATCCTCTTCTCCGATGAAAAGATCTACGGTATATATAACATAATATGGCTCGTAAATTGCGATACAATGAGTAAGCATGAACGGTCAACGGCCGACTCGCATCTCAACCCGTGTTCGAAAGCACCTTGTTGACGAGCATAGATTTAAATTTATCGTAGAGCTTTGCGGAACTAACATCGGTCAGTGAGTGATGGTCTAGTTGACTTGAGATACCAAGTACCTCAGGATGGCAGCTGCGAGACCTGCACAGGGCTGGACAATGTCCTTTCCGCGTCTGATCCTGAAAATATCATATGCTGGCAAAACGATCGATCAGCAGACAGACGAGGCAGTCATACTCTCTTGCTCACAAACAAAAATAAAATCCATGATTAACTTTCCCCGGGAAATCTGCAGCCAGTAGTTCTTGCGTCGGAGCCTCGCGAGTTCCTTCTCGTCTAGTTTCGCAATCTTTGGTCGGGATTTGGATGTTGCCCCTTCCAACGACTCTTTATACGCTCGGTTCTCAACTGTAGCAGCATTTCAGCAAAACATTGCGATCCCATAGTCGACAGTTACCTTCACGCTGCAGACCCTCCACGATATTCATTTCAACGCCATTCTCGACTAAACCAACAAGAGTGCCAAAAAACCAACACCAATCTGCAAAACGTGCCGCTCTAGCACCTAGCTTCGGACCGACTAATCCTAGTCGTGAGAGCGTATATATATCGTCGGAGAGCCCATTCACCAGATCCAGGAGGACGGGAGGCGGCGCAGAAAGCAGTGCTTGCAAGAACGGGTACGAGAGAAGGTCACCAGTAAAGGTCGGTGGTACTTTTGTCGCTGGAACGTCCACAAGGCCATGGGGAATCGACGATGATCCGTTCGACGAGTAGGGAACGGCCTTCTGTGCCATTATGGTGCTCAATGGCGTCAGCCAGTTGAACAGAATGAGCATTTTCCTAATGGCCAGCGGTGAGAGCACAAAGACGATTTTTTGAAGCATAGTACCTTGTAAAAGAGAAACCACCACGGGCAGACTCGAATCTCCTCACTAGCCCTTGCTGCGAGGTAGCCTTGCTATTCCGGAACAGAGCCTTGGTATGCAACAGTAGGTATACAAGTATCGAATATTGCATCAGTTTCTGTCACCCAGAATGTGTCAATGCGGCTGCACTCGAAGTAAAGCATGCAATACGCACAAATGCCTTGTCCCGGCCATCGCTGGTGACTAGCATATCACGCCACACCTCGTGCCTACCGACCTTTTTTTCCGCTTTCACTACGCGCTCACTCTCCTCGTCGACTTCTTCATCCTCATCAGCAGCTTCTCCAGCCACACCTTTCTCGGTTGCTTGCTCTTCAGACTTGTCCTCGTACAAACCCACGGTAGTGTGTGTAAAGTGTGACTGCGCCGCTGTACTGGGACGAGGTGTCCGGGGCGGGTGCGCAGAGAGTGGGTTCATCTGAAAGGAGCTGCCCACATCAAAGCTAGGCGGCGTGTAGAACTGCGCCTGCATTGAGTCGCGCAACGACGAGGATGGCATGAGGTCTGCGTCCTCAGAATGAGGAAAGGATATTGAGGACATGGTGGTCTACAAGAAGACGTATTCTGAGGACTGCAGGGGGCAGGCGAGGGACCAGTGTGAGCTTTATTGACACCTGCAGTTCATGTCAAACGTCGTCCACGTCTAGAACAAACAGCGTGTAAACAAAGCACAAAGCACGACAGAAATCGTCCGGGAACTCTCAGTTGGCAAGGAAATGTCGTTTGGTTTCCGTTCTCCAATATCCCGTTCAGAGGCCACTTCACCTCATCCGGTCAGGCCAGCCTTTGATACGGAGCTTCTCCGCACATACATGAAGAAACTTCTCCAGACAAAGCTGCAGCATGCGATTTGGTCTTCCGACCGGGATCAAGTGAAATCATGGATGAAGGATATCAAGGAGCGAGTCAAGGATCGAATGATAGAGATTCAACCATCTGGTTTGTGAGTTACGGCGGCGGAAACCACAGCTGCACGTTGACATCCTGCGACCAGCAAATACATCGTGCTCGTTCAAACAAACGAAAATCTCAATCAGGGCGGACGGTGGGCCTACGACTGCTGGTGGTCTGCACGGACATACTGACTTACTCTTGTAGTGCTGATATGATCTCGCATTGGGAAGACGGGGACGCATGTGTACATGAGCTATTTTACAATGTTTGCACGACTCGACCATGTCTTGCGGACGACGAATAACGCTCTCTTTCGCAGGACTCGATCATCTGCACCTGCATCGCACTCGCTGTCCGCAGTTCGCCTTGACGGTCGAGAGTGGTGTATAGCTATATCGCCGAGGAAAGTCACACTGCAAGTATATCCATAGCATCAGAGGCGAGTTATGCCCGCGTGATGCCGACGCCCATCGTCCGTTATGTTTGTTTTGCTGTCGAATCCGCGCCTATCTTTGCCACAAAAATCCGGTCGGTTCGTCTAGCATCCGTTTCAGATCCACTTCTCGGCTGCACATCATATTGCGAAGATGGTCCAACAGCTCTTCTCCCGGCGAATCCTTATCATCCACAACGCGAATTCGTCAACTCAAACTTTCAACCACTCCTCCACCCGCCCGTTCGTCCAGGACACGCTCCTGCTCAGCGCTGTAGCCACGACTTTGTCATGCTAAAATACAACCGAATATCCTGGCTCGGATGATCATCTCTGTTACTCTCACCTCTTCCTTAACTCGGCGACTGCCGTTGACTCCTGGGGATATCTTTTACCCGCCTGGATATCTCACGGGACAGATTAGTGCTTCAGCCTCCCCTTCCCGGGAAATCTGCGTTGCCCACTCTTTGATCTCCGAGGAGTGATGGACGCTATAAGCCACGGGAAAAGTCCATCCGACGATCTCAAATGTTCGAACCCAGTCTCCATCGCTGCATCTCAGCACTCGACCAACGCGCGAAGCTGCGTGCCAGGGTCGGACTGATTGCGTTGAACGTCGCTGTCATGCACAATGCATCCCTGACAATGTCGAGTTCAAGAAGGTCATTGCATATTTTCACCTGGGGGATATACGCCGCCATTCATTTGGGACTTCCGAATGAAGAATTTCCCCATACATTGCCTCCTCTCGAGCCGTGGAATCAGCACCAGTCACTGGTCCCACTAGCAGAGATTTGGCAATATGATTTTCAAACACTACTGGATTTGGTGGCCGTTATCGAAAGGGTCCGTATACGTCCGTGAGAGCCCGTTGTTGATACGATTACTCCGCTTCAGGAATTTTCTCGTTCATTTTCTGGATCTGGGCGTTGTGCTGATACCTCAACTGCGCGTCCAACGGCCTGCATCATGACTCTGACTGGGACACGTGTATCAACATGAGATATGGATACTTTGCCATGCCTTGTTAAGGTCGAGTCCGTCCCATCAAGCGAGAAATCGCCGAGTGATTGCCCCCTGAGTCCGTGCTGTTACGTCGACAGCATGCACCTCTCCCACTTATCACGCGTAATTGGGAATATCCAATCTCGTCTGGTCCGTTCATTCGACGGTCCTTATTCTTGTCTTCCGGTACTATTGTAGAAGGGCAATACGAGCCCAGCATTCGTACACCGCAACACCCTGTACGGATGTTGCCCCGCTCGTTCTCACCTACAGACGAGTACTCACGCTATCGATCCACCGTTTTATCCCCTTCCCGCGATGGCTTAGCCTAACGTTTTTTTGTCAGTGTCACCCCATCGTGGCAAATCAGCGCCTATCTCTACCGCCGACATATCCGACAATTAGCTCCTATCTGGGGCAGGACAGAACAGGTGCGGACTGCCACACACTGCGCGTGTACTTGGAATGTTCTGCGAGCTACCAATCAGGCTGTGACTCCCATGCGACATGATCAGGCGTAAAAGTGGGTGGTGCTCAGCCTGCAAGGCGGACCCATCATAATACATGACGATAAAGCGTTCATGGAAAAGCTCCGTTTCTAATATCGAACAGCCCTATACCCTCCCCACAGGCTGTGGTTTACGTTGGCACCCTGAACAGCAGTCAATGCTGCCACGATGCTACTTCAACGTGCTAAGCGGAACAGTAGATAGTGCTCACGATATGAATGCTGCAGTCGAGTACGTGAAAGCGGAATTGTACGCAATAGCTGGGGCCGTCGGCAGAGCGTCTGGTCTCCGTTCCAGGATGGCTAGTCATAGCCGTACGAGAAATGAGATACGGGCCTGTTCACTTACAAAAATGCCACGTGCTACGCAAATTAATCTGTGCCTCGATTGAGAGGTGAACTGGCTCACCTCAGGAAATGGATGTCTTCGGGGTCCTTCATCCCCACTGTTCGACAGACAGATTTCCTCCTCCGCCCCGCCAACAGATCGACGACCTGAATTCGGTTCCTATTACCGACGTGATGGGCGCCTTACTACGATCAACTAAACGCGGTCATTTCACCTGGGATTTCCACCAACTGAACGCGGCGACGTCCGAGGAGGTTTCAGTCCACGTCAACCGGTGGCCGTCGGGATGGTGTGTATGACGCGGGTGGCCGTCCAGCGTTTCCAGGTTTGCAGCTCAAAAGGCCTTTATTCGCCCTGACGAGGACGAACATAGTTCCAGTGAGAATGTTCTCGGAGCCAAAATAAACCGGGAATCGGCTCGTTGGATATCGGACTTTGTTGGGCTGACCGCATCAGCCGCAGAAATATTCCCAGAGTCCACGATGGGTGTCAATGCCCATTGTCAGCCGTTTTCGGGCTGTTCAGCGGGCGTACGTTTTCCTCGAACGGACTAACGGGGACTTGGCAAAACTCGGGTGCGTGGGCAATGTTTCGTAGTAGCGTTAATTCACGAGTCACTTTGATGAAACCATACTATATGATGCCACATGATGCGGGCCGTACGCGGAAGGTTTTTAGAGCGGCGGAATACAGGGGAGTATCCGAGCGCTGAACAGTTGGACCAAGATATCCAAAGGGGGGAAAGCTTGCGTACGTTGACCGGATGCGCTCGTGCACATAGGGAAATGGTAAGCCAACGTTCGGGTCGCGATATCGTGGTGCAGGTACATTGGCGGTGATCGTCTGATAGCAGATAGATTACGAGGGTGCCACGAAGGGCCGGAAAGGTGCCAGCAAAGGTCGAGAAGCCACGGACGTAGCTGACAAGTCCGAGGCCAAGCTTCTGGGAATCTAAACGCTTTCGATCATCGCGTGAAGTAAAGAGGGGGGGGGGGGGGGGGGAGGGCCAATGAAGGTGGGTTGGTTAAAATAATAAACAATACCCCCCCCCCTTTTGGGGG